>MQRK01215231.1:2384-21241 GCA_001938485.1 Girardia tigrina
TATATATATATATACAATCTTTGTATATGCTTTATATTTTTAATGAATGATATACAATGATAAATACCAAATGAGACTAAAGTGAAAGTCAAATCCAAATGCTGAATAAATAGTAATTATTATTAATCTAAAAAATCAAAACGATAATTAATTCTTAAATAATAAATAATGATTTATTGAAACAGGTAACCGGTTCATTCCATAATTTTACACCGGAAGTTAAAAGCATCAAAAATGTATTTTACAAATTATGTTTTTTTATTTTTATAAATATGAAAAATAATTTATATTTATTTTACATAGTCAATTTATTTGTTTTATCTATTTATTTTAGATTAACAAATTGTTAAATATTTGTAATTATTATTTGTAATATGTTTAATTATGAAAAATTAATAAATAAATCATTAAATTATTAAATAATAGCTATTAGCAAGGATATAGTTTTTCTATTTTAAAAACGTTTAAAATTTTTAGACATGAAATGGATTACTCGTTTTTAAGATGTTTTTGATGAAGAATTATAAGTCTCGAAAAATGATTTCCTGGGTTTATAAAGCAACGAGTCTGATGGGGTCAACTTTGCTATGTAAAGATGGTTATGAAGCATCTTCTGATTAAAACTTTTGTTATGCTCATTTTGCCTGTAATTTTGTAAATAATAAAAACACCATTTCGAAGAAAATTTTGGATGATTGACCGAATCTGAGGCATATCTGTCTTTAATTAAATTAATTAATTTTTAAGTTTTTAGTAAATTTTTTAAAATGAGTAATTTAATAATAAATAATCAAAATTAATATTTAATATGTTAATTAAAAATCAGTTTGTGCGATGACAAAGTCTGTATTACTTATCGATGATATAACTATTAACTGTTAAAAAAGAAACTATTAGTTAGACTATTAATTGTTAAGAAAATATGTGATAATTATTTTTTAAAAAGTTAAGTTTTTAAATTTTAAAAAACAATTTTTTAAAAAAAATGTTAAAAAGTGGAATCACCGCACATTTTTTAAATAAAAATTATTCTTTATTTTGTAATTGGATAATGTCAAAATTATCAAAAGATTTCAATATTTATATTCCTAATAACAATGATTTGAAGAGTTTAGGCGAAGGAATAGACGAAGAATAAATCTTTTGCATCAACGATCTTGATTTCGGATCGATAATAAATGATAATCGAGCTCAATCTATTACACGAAAAACAACAGAAAACGGAAAGGAAAATGAAAGAGAACGAGAAACAGCGATCGTAAGGGCTACAAACAATGATTAGACGAGAAACGCGGTTCCACCTTCCTTTCCTTTGAATCTTTCTTTTTTTATGTACAAAAAGATCAAAAAAACGCAGGACTTACCTTTCCAAGTGGTATTCATTCTGCATAATTTCGTTTGGATCGAGAAACATAGTATTATGCTATCTAAAAACAGTGTTTTAAAAAAAAATTTGATTGCTTTTTATGCAGTACTGCACTGTCTATTTTGTTAAGGTTCGGGAACTGAAAATATTTGTAAAATAAACATTTAAAAATAAAATACAATGCGGTGTTCAATCTCTCTGTAACTACCCTTTTGTTTGAGCTCAGTGCTTAGGGACTCAGGGTAGTTATTAGAGACATTATGTAAAATATATAAATATTCTTATTAAATAATTTGTAATATTATTTTAGTATTATTATTATTATTATTATTATTTTATTATTATTTTATTATTAAAAAAGTAAGAAAAAGAGGCAATTTGTGATGGATAATTTAATTAAAGATGTCGCAAAGATTGTGAATAGTAAAACGTTGAATCCGAGTACAAAACTATGCGTTCCACCGGGTGTGATAAATAAAATGATTGACGATTGTCACATCAATTTGAAACCGAATAAATCCGCAAAACAACAATCTCTCGATGTTATTCGAATGTTGATAAAGAAATTGAATGTTCCAATCGATGTCTCTCTTTTATCTATCAACATTATTGCGATACAAAAACAAATTAATTCAATCAAACGAGAATTATTGAGTTATTGTGAGAATATTTTCTCAGAGGTGCCACAAGAGCACGATTTAAAGATGAAGGCGATTTTCGAACCAGAAAATTATGATTTATTCAAAGAAAATTTCGAAGTGAAATGCACAAACGAATTACACAAAAAATGCAATAGCAGTATCATATGTGCAATCCATCGGTTTTGAATTGTTAATAAATTTTTCAATCAAAAAAAACAAAAATGGCGACTTTCCATAAAATCAAAAACGAAGTTTTGCACCAAAACAATATATTGATCAAAAATTGATTCGCTTAAACAAAAAAATACGTAGTTCATTCGATCGATTTACAGTCATCATAAAAATTTCGATTCGAACATTTGTTTTTTTTTACTTTTCGGTCAGTCATAACCGGTCACGCAATTCACTTAAGACAGACACACACGCACAGGCATAACATATTCAATAATAATCTTGAAAACACACAAAAGGCTGCATTTTCACACAAGGAAAACACGATCAATCACAAAGCCGAATATATGTCTCAAATCAGAACCCATCCATATATCGTCATATTAAAGGCCGCTTATAATTATTTAGAATCCAAACTGATCAATTTAACGAATTTCCTTCAAAATTCGAACATCAAAAAAAACGAACCATGATTGGCCAATCTAAAAATAGAATTTCGGGATTGGCCAATCTGGGAATGGTTAAAAACATTTTTTTTTAAGAATGAATTTGATTTTTTTCGAACATCGAAAATTTGTGTTGATATTTTTTTGTTTAAATCGTTCATTTTTTAAAAGTCGGCGCGAAAAAAGTTTAAAATTGTAGAGTTGAAGTCGCCATTGTCTGTAAAAGTGTAAAAAGAAAAATAAATTTGTTAATCGAAAGTCTTCTCAATTTAATCAATATGATCGTTAAATTTGAAGTGTCTGGCTTAAAAAAAAATATTAGAGATGAGAAATTGGCTCCGGCGAAAATGATTTTTGAACTTCGAGAAGAAATATTTCAATCATATATTTTCAATTACAAAAACCGATCAAAAGACGTTCCACATGATGTTAAAGCCATAATGACTCAAGATAAATTCACCGAGGATCTAAAAATTGAAGAAAAATCCGATGTCCTCAATGGCGTGCCCGATGAACGGATCAGTGAGATTATTATTTTAAGCCCCCCGCGTCCCACAGTCCACCACCCAGCGCCAAGACGCCGCGGCCACCAAGCTGCGCTCGCTCTCGTATCTCCAAAGCCTTTTTTTGAAATTGTGTTAATTGGTATTTAGATTATTTAAAAAAAAAATTTTAATTTTAGATTTTTATTTTTCTAAAATTATTTAAATTAAAATTTATCGCGAAACAACACTCATTCTCAAATTGTTTGTTTACATATTTCAGAAACAAGAATAATTAAAGATTTAGCCTTTCATTTATTTTAAAAAAAAATTAAATCATACTTCTAGAAATCAAGAAGATTAAAATTCATAAAACATTTTTTATTCACCTCCAAATTTAAACAAATAATAATTTAAATTCCAAAATTATATTTTGTCTTGGAAATTGATTTATTTGATGTTTAATTAATCTTCAGAGATGTTATGAAATAAATATAACATATATTGTTTCCTGAACTATCGAAACTCGCTTTTGAAGGTCTACGCAAGGCCAAGTCATCTCGTAGAAAGACATAATTTATCAATTCTCTTCTTTTTTTATAAAAAAATAATTTATATTTAACAATAATGATAACTTAAAGACAAAATATATGTTTAAACTGTTTTTCATGAAATACTTTCGGCATATTTTTGCTAACTTTGACAAATATTGACGAAGTTCAGTCCGAGGAGAACTAGCAAGGTGAATTGGTGCTGTACAAAATAGAAATTTAAAGTCCTTCTCGAGTTTGTTTACAAACTCTTTTATCATGGAAACGACTATTTAATATTCTATAAAATTTATGTCCATACATTTTATTTGTTTGTTTTCGTAATTTTATAGAAAAGTTATTTTTTTAAATAATGTCAAATATTATTGGAAAGAAGGCATATATTTCAGTTTCATGTATGGTAAATCATAGATACAATGTCATGGTTTATTATTTCTAATGGAGTATGAAGAAATCGTAGAAGTACTAGGCCGACATTTATGTAATCTTAATGGACCTTCTAAAGATTCTGAGGATCGATACCACAAAGCACTGAGAAACCCACTATGAAGAATATCATAAATTGTGTATGAATGTGATTTGCTAATTTGAGTGTGGTAAAATTGGAATTGTGATTTTCTAACCCAATTGGAAAATTGGTGCTTTAATGAATTTTTTAAACTGATCATTCAAATACAATTTCCGTTTTTTTAAATTTCATGAAAATTTATTAATACGATAAAATTTAAATTTTAAAAGTAATAAGTTAGGATAAATATTTGTAATCTTTTTAAAATTATAAATGGACATGCTTAATTCTTTTATTTACCATTACATTAGAGATTTGAATTAATTTTACAAATGGTTTTAATTAGTTTTCATAATTTAATGAAATATTTTTCAAATAAATTAAAACATAAACTAAATAATTTTTGTAATATAATTATATTTAAAATATTTTTACGTAGTGAATTTTAAATGAAAATAAATAAAATAAATTTCAAGTTAAAAACGCAAAATTGATTAATTTTATAACGAATATCTAAATATTATAAAATTAACTAAATAATAAATCAAAATTCGAAAGCCAATTGAAAATATTTATTAATTTCGATGGTTTAACCGTCATCGTCAGAACAAATGATTTTTCTAACGAAATTTACTTATATAGTGTAGTTAATGATTACGCAATCAATACGTAATCAGTACATTATTTAAAAACTCTCAACAAAGTTGTAGAGAATGCAGTTTGAACGTTAATTTTAGGATCCAAAGATCTTATATGCATACATACATATAGCCACATACATTGGAGAGACTTCATGTCATCTCTGTAAGAGAATCCAGGAAGACAGTCGCAATGAAGGTGGAAGTAACATTGCAAGACCGAAGACATTGTAAAGGAGATATAACTTCACAACACTTTAAAATTCTGTGCACTCAATTTAAAAATTATTGGGAGAGAGTGACATGTGAAGCGTTATATATAAAATCTTTGGATCCTAAAATTAACGTTCATTTCTTTTATTTATTTTACTTTATTTATTTTTACTTTATTTGAAAATTAATAAATATTTTCAATTCGCTTTCGAATTTTGATTTTAATAATCTGCCAATTTTTTTTCAATCTATTCATAAATAATAAATCTGGTAGATAATTTTGGTGCTGGGCCCCTGTTTTTCGTTTCGACTTTTTGTCTTGTAATCAACTTATTGTTGTAATCGACTTATTCGATCAGACTTGAAATAACAGCGTAGGACAACATTGTTTGCAGATTACGGAACTTGATATTTTCAAGGACTTTATCGACCAAGCAAATTTCATTTTTTGTCGGTGCGTCGAAGGAGAATTTGAAAAAGTTTTCTTTAAATTTTACAAATGTTATAATCACGATTTCTTAAACATTTTTTTTGCAAATTATTGAAGCGATTTTACGAATTCGAATTATTGAAACATTTTATGATTTTGAAATAATTGTCAAAAGACCTGACTAATATGAGTTGTGAGTGTTTGAGACTTTGTCGAACGCTTTTACAATTGTAATTTTTAAACATTTGGAAATTTGTTATCAATTTTTTTTCTTTAAAATTGCAATTGATTTTTGAATTTTGCTGATACAAAATGTACTGAACGAATTATTTTAATTGACGATAAAAGACAAAAATATTATTTGATGAATGAACATTTTATCTGCAAAATAAAAGGGGCTCAACACAAACACAAAATCCCCTAATTTCAAATCCGTCGCTCTCATTCTATCACTACCATCGTCCGGTCTTCGTGGCAAACTGGAGATCGAGAGGAATACTGGTTTTCAGAATGTTTAACGATTCCATATATAATTATTAAGCTTTGAACGAAAATTACTAAATTCAAATAAAAATTTTGTGAGAGTATTTATCATAAAAATAAGATGAGTGAAGGTATAAATCATATCTTTACAGTCCATATTAAAAGTTTATTTTATCCAAATATTATGTTAATAGAACTACATGAAATGAGAAAGTTTCCCAGTCGTCGACATTTATCCTTTATGTGACTAATGTCAGTGTCGAATTTTCCTATCTTTGCCATTTCTGTAAACAGTGTAATTTGTAATGACGAACAGAAACAAATTTGGCACTGATAAGTTTTTGAAAGTTCTGACAAGTTAAATAACTTATTATTAATAATTGGTATTTTTCCAATAGTTTGTTCTAATTACTAACGCAATTTTAATATGTCATTTCCCTTTTTGATTTACATTCCCATTTTTTGTAAAAATGATTTACTTAATAAAGAAGAGGTTTCATTCTCCAATATTCAGGATTAATAATATTAATAATAATTGTAGTGACCTTACATTATCATTAATATATATATATATATATATTTAGGCATATATAAAAATTATTGATTAATTTAAAAAAAGATCAATCATTTTAATATTTGAGTAAATTGGAGGAGGGAATTTCGTATCAAATTGGACAAATCATCATTCCGAACGATTTCCACCGACCGAACTCATCGAAGCAAGAACAAGAAATCGCCAAATTGTCCTCTCTCAATGTCTCATCAATTTCGCTTGTAACAAGTCGATAGAGTCGAGAGTCACGAGGAAAACTCGTTCTCAAGACAATCTGTTGCGAGTAAAGCACAGATTAACGAGATCTAATTTATCTCGACATTTCAATCGTTGGAATACCTGGTGATAACATGCAGCTGTGCCATAACCATCAATAAATTGATTGACTACCTCCCAAATATCATAAGCCACAGTTTATTATGATTATTTTTAACTATCATACCAATAATTCAAATTTTTATGTGTAACTTTTATCTAGAATTTGATTTAATTAATCAGTCATTCATTTCCTGTAACAAGTGAGTATGTTTTGTTTAAAGCATGACAATGTTATTTTAATGTATTTTGTTACATATATCACAATGCAAACACAATGTGTCAATCATCGGTCAAAATAATAGTTTTATCGTCTCAATCCAGTGCTTAAGTATTCTGTACTAATCAATGACAGTGGATTTTTGTCGTATTGAGAAAATGAACAAATTTATTTCCATAACATTAGCTGTGACGCATCCAACCGGAGCACTATTCATTTTTTGGGTTTTCTGGTTTAGCCGGTAGTGGAAATTCGTCTCACATGGCACTCGCGCCGACAAATTTTCATCAAACTAACGACACCTAAACCACTTGCATTGTGAGTTTCACCCGATGAATGTTTTGTAACAGTCTAAACATGGAATAAACATTTGTTCAACAAATCTGCTGTTAGCGATTTCAGTTGACGCATTTTTACTGGTACAGAAACATACTTATTGCTGATTTGGAACTCAGGAACCCAATCTATTTATTTCCAAACCACCAAATGAATTGACATTTAGAATATGTAATTCTGAAACAACCTGATGTTTATTATGCTAAATAACAAATTTTCCAGATTACTTTGTGTTTATTAATTTACTTAGTTAATGAAAGATAAAGATCCACTCGTTCTCCTTTTTCATTACAATAATAGTAATAATAATATTAATAATATTTGGTACTGAAAATTACTTAATTGCCAAATAGAAAAAATAAAAAATTTCGTAAAATAAATAATTTTATTTAATTAAATAAAATATAAAAGAAAAATAATAAATAAATTAAAATTAACAAAAAATAAAATGAGCGAACATTATTGTGCCTTTGAAAATCGATTGTTGTACTTCAAAATAAATAACAGTGTTAAAAGAACTCACACATTTATTACAATCACAATTTGGATCATCTTTATGACAACGTGAAGTAGTGCTTTAATGCATATTAATCAGTCAAAGTTTATTAAGTTTCACTCCAAAATCTGAACTAGATCAAACATACTATTTTAAAATATTTACTATAAATGTTATTGGTTAAAATTAAAAATACTTTTTATCATTTAAAAATATGAATTTGATTTTATAATTTACGAAGTTAAAATTAAAATTAATAAAATCATTTATAATTTACAGTTACAATAAACTACATTTGAATAAATAAGTTTCAGACAACAAGATTTCAAATATTAATCATCCATCTGGGTAGGAGAGACAATCCCAAATGAACGCATAACATTCAAACATAAAACATAAATATTCCAAATATTCTTCACAGTAATTATGAGGAATCAATTAATTTTTTCATTGATCAAAGTTTAAATACAGGTTTGGCTCAAAAGTTTCTGCCTATGAATAAAGCTTTCTAAAATTAGCTCTATGCATTCGCGGTTAATGAAATTTTACCATGTACTCTTCAGTAGTTTTGTTAACAATATATGTTAAAATTTTCATCTGAACATAACTTTTATAATTAAATACATAATTTTTATGACATTAAACATTGTTCAAATCTATTACGAATGATTTTCATTTTTCTAGTGAGTATTCGTACTGAAAATGCAGTTTTCTCGAGAAGATATTAGAAAAATCATTTATTACAACTGGAAGAGAGGACTTTCAACTGTCAATAATCATAAAGAAATCAACTGCATCATTGGTGAAGGCGCAGTTGGTCTCAGAACATGCTCTGACTGGGTAGCGAAATTCAATAGTGGAAACTTTGTGAGGATGAGCCACGCAGTGGACGACAGTCATACAATTTGGAAGAGGAGATACTAACTGTTCTCAAAGAAGATCCTCGAGCTACAGCAAGAAAAATTGCTGAGTGCATTGGAAGTGACAAGCAGACTGTGAGAAGATGATTGATTCAAATGGGAAAGCGCTATTTATGCAAAGTGGGGATACCATATGTAGACCCATACGGCTACCATCACACAAGAGAAGATTACTCAGCTTCATCTCAACATTCTTGTACATCCACCATACTCGCCAGACTTAACCCTCTCGGATTATTACCTTTTTCGACCAATGAAATTCGCCTCGCCAGGAAAGGATTACGGCAGTTCATTTGATTTAATACATGATATTCAACAATGGTCTGACTCAAAACCGCAGCAATTCTTCCAAGATAGCATCAAAAGGTTACGGGGAAGATGGCAACTATGCATTGAGCATGATGGTGAATATTTTGAAAACTTATCTGATGTTGATGATTAAATACTTTGTTGAGATTCATTTGTTATTGAAATTTCGGCCGAAACTTTTGAGTCAAACCTGTAAATTAAATATTTAACAAATGTCTAATTTTAAAATAGTATAATAATTTTTATATAATAAGAGGTTTTGAGTTTTGAAAAATCTTTTAATATTTTAAGTTATTTAGAATTAAATGCTTTTGATAATTGATATATGTCTCTTTATATACATATCTTAATCTTTTAATATTTAAACTCTTCATATTTAAAATTTGAATATTCGCCTAAATTTACTCTTTGAAAACGATAACTGCTGTTCCTTCTCAACATTTGTTCCTTAAATTCAATTTTGTACATTAAGTCCTTCTGTACATATGATTCCTAATCTAACTCGACTTTGCCCCTCAGCTATTTTAAACTTGGTTGTAGAGTTATGGGTAATGATATTATTGTCATATATAATTAAAAAAAATCGAATTTAACTTTTCCTCTCAATTAAGAATATGTTTTATTTATTTTACTTTTTTTATAAAGGATTTTTGCCACTCGTTGAAAACATTATAATATTGCGTCCATTTAGAAGAGGAAAACAAAATGTTTGATTGCGACAAAAAAGCACTAAAACGAAGGGCACTTATTGTTCTTTTTACAGATTCATGTGATAAAATATAAATATAAAATTGAATTAATGTTCCCACTAATGTTTCCCTGGCTCTTTAATATATTGTCTCAATGGGCGCCAATGATTTGACTTTATGAGAATGTTTTTAAGGGACTTTTATCGAATAATATAACTGATATTTTGTTAAATGATTAGGGCGTATAAATATTTTTATGAAATAAAAACTTGGAATAAATAAAGATCATCCGAATCATTCTAATTGCTTTTGGTTCAAGAAAATGTTCATTAACCTTGTTCTCTTTCTTAGTAGAAAAATGTGTTAAACCTTAAAAACATTTAAGAGAAATAAATATTTTAAAGGAAATTTAAAGTTTTTAGAAGTAATGAAGGGTTTTCTCCACTTCTTTGCATTATCCACAAAGGTGGTTTACTGATCCATTAATATTCATAAAAGAAGGAGAGATGCATTCATAGAACAGACGACTAAAGTACACAATTATATTTAACCTTCGTCACTTCGTTTTAAATGAAAGTAAATGGTAAGGTGAAAGGGGAAAGTGAATGCTTGTCGTGGCTAAGGACTCTTGATTCGAGCTGCAGAGTAAATTGGACAATTGCCAAAATGGAGGAGACGTAAAATATATAAAGAAAGAAGTTTTGAGATTCCGAAAGAGAATTTGAAATTTCTATGTTAAATTTATTTAATTTATTCCACATACATTAAACTGAAGAGCGAAATTTGATGAGAATGTAACATTCTTAGCTTATTAGAAGAATTCGTTGAATTTAACCAGAATTTTGCGAAACTGATACCAAAGAATCAATGATTCCCTGTGTAAAAAATTAAACTTGCATCTTGAGTCACTTTTAAATTAAGCTCGATGTGATTTGCAACTGTTCACAAAAATGAATATGTAAAGAGTGTCGACGTGCACCTCGTACAATAAGCTCAGAAAGGCATTTAAATAACTTTGCTGAGTTACTGTAAAAAACAATCGCAAAAAGAATGTTTAAATAAAGAAAAAGATCTGAATATATTGGGTTGGCCAAAAAGTCATTGTGTTTTTTACTAAAATATTTATCATCAAAAAATGACATGGATGTACATATATTTTTACACGATTCTTCCGCCTTTCTGGTAGCTTCATTATTCCTGATTCATAAAAACATTTACCTTTGTCAGCAAAAAAGCCGTCTAGGAACGATTTGATGTCATCATCACTGGTGAATGTTTTTCTGTTTAAGGAATTCTGCAGTGATCTAAATAAGTGAAAATCCGATGGGGCCAAGTCTGGAGAATACGGTGGGTGCGGCAAAGCCTCCCAACCCAGTGATAAGAGTTTCTGGTGAGTGGTCAAACTTGGATGCGGTCTTGCGTTATCATGCTGAATTACAACTCCTTTCCGATTTGCCAATTCAGGACGTTCCTGTTGAATTGAATGAGCCAATTTCTCCAGCTGACCACAATATCTGTCTAAATTGAGTTCAAAAAACACAATTCCTTTAAAATCCCACCAGACGGAAAGAATATCCTTCTTTTGGTGAATTTCTGCTTTTGAGATCGTTTTGGCAGGCTCACCACGTTTTGCCCATGATCATAGGCGTTCCACATTGTTGTAAAGAATCCATTTTTCGTCACCCGTAGTCGAGCTTCAAAAATGGATCACTTTGTTCTCGCTTCAAAAGGGAATCGCAAATGTCTATACGTTTCACCAAATGAATTTCTTTCAGTTCATGTGGTAACCACATATCGAGTTTACTAACCAATCCAAGTTTCTTTAAATGACTTCCAACAATTGATTTTGATATTCCCAGAGTCTCTGCAACTTCTCTTGTCGTCATATGTGATTTTATTTGATTTATTATTTATTAAAGTATTATTGGGTAATAATGGCAAAAATATTTTAATTAAAAATTTTAAGTATTGAAATAACCTTACTTTGCCGAATCTGAATGTTAATTGATGGGTTGTAGTGTCTTATTAGTAGAGATTCACAAAACTGTCGTTCGTAATGTGAATCAAATCCCTTTTGTAGAACAAAAAATTAGAAATAAAATTTTTAATTAAAATATTTTTTTCCATTATTACCAAATAATACTTTGATAAATAATAATATTTAATTCGTAATATACCTTTTAAAATTAATGTATCTCTTAAAATTGTATTAAAATTGCTGATGATGATGTATATAAACATCGAAACATGTATAATAATTATATAAAAAAAGCTTTAATCAAATTATATTTTCAAAATATTCAACTTGCGTCCACAAGACTCAATGATATATATATATTTGTTTGTCAGATGATGACGGATGATACGTCGATATTAATCGCGTTTTTTTAAAAATAAAAATTTTGAAAATTTTGAATGGCGTGTAAATATTTTTAATGATCATTATTTTCAAAAACTTTTGATTTTCAATATTTGCTTATTTTAAATATTCAAAATTTTTAAGAGTGCGTCGAATCCTCATAAACACATCACATTCTTACACAATTTACAATATTCCTCATCATGATTATTATGCGCGTATTGATTTGGATAAGAAATACTTTTAATTGTAAATAAATTAAATCATTTCCATATAAAATAAAAGTCGACTCGATTCGAGAATTAAAAGTTTTCTTCTGACATAAAGTACTTAAACCATCAAATACAAAAAATATAATCGATTAAAAATATAAATAATTTATCTTCAGTAACTTGTTAAAAAAGTAAATAATCAGCAAATATTATAAACTTTTTTATGGTTACAAATTTACTCTATTTTTTTATTTATTTCCTTGAAATATTTAAATTAATAAAAAATCCATTTTAAAGAAGAAATATTAAAAATTTTTAAAAATAAAAATTTTAATTATTAATTATATTAAAAAAATAATATAATGAAAAGACAATAATTAGAAAATAGAACAACTTAAGTATAATACATTGTATAAATTATTTTGGAATGTGATTTCGATCAGATCAAAATTGATACAAAATTCGCCTTTCAGCGATTCTTTCTCGCCGATATTTGAACTTGTTTCACCAAATCGACTTTCAAGGAAAATAAATAAAAATCAAACAGAAATTCCAATCTTCGCTCTCTGTCTATCTGATTCTGACAAATATAAAACAACTTTTTATGGAAGATCAATTTGGAAAAATCAACTAATTTTTATCAAACATACGTTCAGCATCTGTGACACTAATTGATACATTTCGGTTAAGAGACCTTTTTGCCAGACATCATCAAACCAAGACCAAGTACATATTGATCTGGTTTATGTTGTCACTTTCGCCAGGTGTCTCTCTTGTACCGGTAAATGTACAAATTATTTTGTAAACCTTAAATTATATATAAGTATAACTGTTCCTATTTTTTGAGGAAACTAGAATTGATTTCCCAGGCTAAACATCCGGGAACAACTGCATATTGTCGAAGGGTTTCACTTTGGCTTTTCCCACAACAGTTCATACCAGTCCCTACGTTGTTAAACCAGTAATATGTACGTGTTGGGTCTGCTTGAATAACCCTCTGAATTACCCTAATTCATAATCATCATTTCGTCAGGTTTGTCTTATCTCTATTCGTTGATGGATATTTGTATTAGACCGATTCATATAACTAAATTTCTATTAGTTTAGAAAAACATAATCATATTAAAAGATTATTTAATTCAACGTCACAGCTTGCTTCTGTTTTAAAAACCAGCAAATGATATTTTTTAAAATAAACTTTTATTTTTTATGATAACTAACTGAAAGATTTATTTTTCAAAGGGCATGTTTTGGTTTTTAAACATAATTTGCCATTATTTTTTACATTTCTAAATGATATTTAATTACGTGTTTTTCCATTTTTATTTTCTAAACAACAAACAATCATATATTGGATTGTTGCATAAGTTCCCGCCGTTTTTTAAACATTTATTTTCAAAGAAATCAAAGAATTTTAACAACCAAAATAATAATTCAGTTAATTATATATTTAATGAAATCATAAAATTTTAATAGCAAAAATAATAACACTTCAATCAATTATGTACACTCCTTCATTTTTCACTACTTCTTCCCATCTTTCCACCAGTTTGTTGATTCCATTTCGCCAGAAATCCTTAGATCGAGTCTCGAAGAAGTTGTTGAGCCAATTCTCAAGATGATCCTGATTTTCGAAGCTAAGACCCTTCATTTCATTTGAAAGGCAGCGGAAGAGATGGTAATCCGTAGGGTTGAGGTCTAGGTAATAGGGAGGATGTTAAAGGACCTCCCAACCGAGCTCTTGGAGTGCCATCTTGACAGTTTTTGCGGTGTGTGGTCGAGCATTGTCATGGAGGAGGTTCACCTGGCCTTATTGATCTGGTCTTTTTTGTTGAATTGCCTCATTGACTCGATGCAATTGAGCTTTATAGAGATTCTTTTCTACTGTCGTGTTCTTTACAAGCATTTCCCTGTGACCATGGGTTCCTGGGTGTCGAGCGAGATTTTGAGCAGCAATGGAAAGCCGCTTATCCTTCTGTTTTTTGGTGAGTTCGTGCGGGACCCAAGCTTCAAGCTTTTGAGTGAAACCCATCGACTGAAGATGGCGTGAAATTGTCGCAAAATCACAATTCATCTTTTCGGCCAATTCTCTGCATGTCTGGTGGCCATCTTCCTGCAAAGGATCCCGAGTTGTTCCACGTCTATCTCGACTGGTCTTTCCGAACGAAGAGTGTCGTTGAGATCGAATTTATCGTTTTTGAACCTGGCAAACCAATCCCGAGCAATTCTCTCAGCTATAGCTTCCTCTACATTACACAGCAAAAATATCTCTGGTAGCTTCACTCGCTTTTTGACCTCGATTAAAGGCAAAAAGAAGGTGTCGAAAATGCGATTTTTTGTCGACTTGACAATCCATTTGACGGTTCTAAAAAAAGACGAAAAAATAATATAGGCAAAAACGATTACTTAAATCTTGTAGAGCATAGCACGAGCTTTCTAATGGTATATAACACTTTGCCAAACATCAAAAGGTTTTTGTAGAACAAATAGTTTCATGTAACGGCGGGNGGGAACTTATACAACAACCCAATATATGTAAATGTACCGGTTGTTGTAAGTCTTCTCAATGGACTTTGACACCAGATTTAAGGAACTTAAGCTTATATCTAGCAATTTATTTTTTATTTTGTTTAGAGATTATAAGTATTGACATTTTTCTAAAATCAAGATTTGATATTTACGTGCTTTGATTGCAACATTTCTTCGCGCGGGCAACCTTAACGATGAAAATTCCGATCAAGTAGGATGCTCTGTAGATTGTTCGATTGCAAACGAGTCTAGGAGATATGCCTAGAATTTGTATTAAATCAAAAATAAACCTATTCCTTTTTCAGAAAAAACATTAAAACCCATCCAGAGCGATCAATCACAGTTCATGCTTCAAAGTTTGATGTTAAAAGGAGTCGACTTTAATGATTTAGAGTTTGATCCGCGGGAATGAACTTGTATGTATCTTTCGAATCATTTCACAGTCAATGCAACGAAAAGCAGTTCAAATAGCTTTTTTTAAGTTTACACGTAGGTTTTTATGCAAAGGGTTGTATTACTTTCTTTACAATACCTCAAAGTGCATGTGAGATGTGGGCTTCTGGATGACCATGGCAGATAGTATCAAATTTTCTCTTCCGCGATCCCAAAAATTTTTTATTCTAATAATACCTAATGATTTTCGGTTAATTTAGCTGAGGCACCATCTTGCATCAAATAGCACACTTTCTTCAGTCTTCTTCTAAATATTCCCGGGGAACTCATTTAGTTAGCGTACTCGCATTGCCCTAAGTATCCATTTCATTTATCTATAAAAATGGAAAAAAAAATGTTTTACATGGACAGCAGTCCATATCATGACTTTTGGAGTATTTGATCTAGAGAATATGGATGTTTTACCGCAAATGACCAATGTTTCGCAATTTGATGTAAAAGATATGGAATAAAATATCAGAAAGAATACATTTATAAATTGTTGGCAATCATAGACAATAACAATTGACCTGAAACAGACTTTAACATTTGAAATTCATATGATTTATTAACATTCGATGGTCATTAGAATGCCTGTTTCACAGGCAAGACTTCCAGCTGATATTTTTGCTTCTTCTTTGATTTTAGTCTTCAGAATGTCCTCTCAAATTTTCTTAATTTTCTGATCTTTTGGAATGATGAAGAATGATCAAGCATAATTCTAGTTCGGTTATTTAATTAAGCCTAATATGCCTAGCAAAGTAATGGTTTCAGAAAACCATAACAACGAGGTTAAACTGGAGATTTTCATTGAAGGGGAGAAGCTGGAACAAGTAAGGAGTTTCAAATATTTAAGCTCTACTATCACAGAGAATGGGTGAAGCGAAGAAGAAATCAGAAACCAGTTTGGTATATCAACAAGCGCAATGATTAAGCTTAGCACAGTTTTTAACCTCAAAGAAATCCATCTCAAGAACAGATTGAAGATCACTGTGTTGTCTGGGCAACACTCCTCTATGGATGCGAGAGTTGGACAATAAATCAGAAGAGTATGGATAGGTTTAAAGCGTTTGAAATGAAGTGCTACAGGAGAATGCTGAAGATCCCGTGGAAGGAAAAGAAGACAAATGACTTTGTTTGGAGGAGAGTGACAGAAATACTAGGCAAAAGACCGGAATCAATAGAAGAGTTCATCAAGAGAAGGAAGCTGAAATTCTACGATCATCAAATAAGAAAACAAGCATTAGCAAAGGTTATGATTGAGGGAAGAGTGGAAGGAGAAAGACCAAGAGGAAGACCAAAGAGGCAATGGATGGACGATTTAAAAGAATTGACTGGACTGAGTATGGAATGTTTGAGAAAAGAAGCTACAAATAGAGAGATGTGACGAAGGCTTGTTTATAATTGGGTGCATTCACGGCCCAACGGCTAAGGTCAAAAGAAGAAGAAGAAGAAGAATTTGCCTAGTTTCGATCAACCTTTCAACTGTTTTCATTAATAACCATAATGTAATATTAATTAAGGTTATAATTTTCTTCCCTTATTAAACAAGAATGATTACCTGAATAAATTCATTAAAATCTCAGCAATCCGAATTAACTCCTTCAAAGCGGTCATGCCTAAAAAATCTTTTTTTACAAATTTAAATTATTCTAAAAATCTAAAACAAAAGTGTGCAAAAAATTTAAAAAACCTTCGAAAAGTTCCCATACCTTTGGGGCAATTCGACCTTCACAAATGCTAATTGAAGAATAAATTTAATTTTCTCTTGAATAAAAATAAATAATAAATCCGATAAAAATATATTTTAAAATTATTTAAAATTTTATACTTGTTAAATATTTTCATTTTTTAAACATAAAAAAATCGATTTTGTCATTAAATAAAACACAAAAATTACCAAAACTATTTAAACCAAATCGAATTAATTTTAGTTAATTAAATTAAAATATATAATAATGACAAAAAATCGTAAAATTTAATCGTTTTATTTTTAATAGATTTGTAACGGTTCCGGCTTGTTTTATTCAATAAAATTATAAGTGTTCACTTGATTGCTTGAAAAAATAGAAAATTATTTGTCTTAGATTCCTTTCAAAATTTAATAAAAATAAAAATAATAAATATTAATAAAAAAATAATTCTATTTATTTTAAAGAAATATAAATAAATATAACTAAATATAAATAAATATAAATAATATAAATAAATATAAATAAATATAAATAAATATAGATAAACATAAATAAATATAAATAAATATAGATAAATATAAATAAATATAAATAAATATAAATAAATATTAATAATTATAAATACATAAAAATAAATATAAATACATAAAAATAATTATAAATACATAAAAAAACATATATAAAAATATAAAAAATATAAATTTTTCACGTAAGTTAAAGAAAAAAATTCAATGAAGTATTACTTTAAGATAATAAAAATTTGTAAAAATTTGAGGTTAAAATAAATAAAAAGATTTCGCAAAAAGAGATTTGTTAATTCTTGACATTTGATTTGATTGAGAAAGTGAAGGAAAGATAAAATCCGTAAGAGATAAACGACTTCCTGGAGATAAATGGAGCATGACATATTGTCCTAAGATTGCTTTTTTAATTACAACTTAATAATTACTGAAAAAGTAATTTGTATAAATTATTTAATACTATTTGTGACAGACGTTTTTCAAATTTAAAACAAAATATTGAAATATATTTTATTAAATCAATGTTTTATGATCGTTTTTGTTGTAAACCTTATGACTTATCATTTTCTATTGAAGAATATTTTATTTATACATTGTAGATGTAGAAAAATTTTATATTACTTAATTTGTGCCTCTCGACAAAATGATATATTTGTTACGTTATCCCTTTATTGTTTTTGTATGGAAAAAAGGCTCTTGTCCTATAAGGTATTCTTTCGTTTGGAGTTTCTAGGTTAAATGGAGCATTTACTATTAGTAACATCACAATTTGCGTGCAAACATTCACTAACAATACAAACAGACTCATCCTTACTACTATTTTCAGTAACACAATCTTCAGTTAGCATCTTTCTTGATTGATATATTTTTGTATTTTTATTCAAATTTTTGAAAAAAGTAAAAAATGTTTAATAATTAAAATAAAGAAATAAGAAAGTTAAATTGATTTCTATAAAAACAATAAATTGGGTTAAATTTATAATGTCGTACTAAATTATTTTGAAAGAAATTCAAGTTAAGTTAAATATTTTTTATCTAAATTATTTTGAAAATGTAAGTGACTAGTCGAGTTAAATAATATAATTGGAAAAACGACTTGACCATTTAAATGTAATATTTGAGTGAAAAATAAAAATAATGAATAATAATAATGTAATAAATACAATAAAGAACAGTAAATAATAAAAGTAGATAGTAACGGAAGGATGAGGAATTGTATCACATAAGATAGAGAAAGATAAAATAATCTTCTTAAATACGGTTTTTGTTATGCACTTGAGAAGTGGTTCAGTGCCAGATTCAGTGGCAGTAAATTCCTGAACAGATAAGGATGGAATCCGGAT
>MQRK01215233.1:0-11283 GCA_001938485.1 Girardia tigrina
GACATCTAAAACACAGAAATACAACAATTATTAAAACGCTTTATCAATTTATGAGTTACGTATGAGACACTTCACAATTACTCAATATTATGACATCATTGCCTAACCATTGACCTACTTTTTGCATTGTGCACAATCCGTTTTCTGAAATCCGCATTTCATACTTGTACACCTAATAGATTCTTCATATATTGATTACTATTCCCTATAAATAACATAATGTGCAAATTTCACAATGCGCACATTGATTTTAGAGGTACAAGGAAGCAGAATATCAAAAATGTGCTTATGCACTTTGTGAGTTAGGAAATATTGATGTGTGCGAAGAGTAAGATGATGAAGAGATCTATGACATAATTAACCTATGAGATAATTACTGAGAGTATGATGAGAGTTGTAGTGTGTGATGTGTATACTGAGTATGCATGTGAATTTGTTAATGTATATGTTGAGTATGCGTGTGAATTCACCAATTGGAAAGCTTTAGTAGTCGTGTAATAGTATTGTTGCGTATTTCCCCAGATGACGTGATACAATAACTATAAATGGACGGGGTAGTGTGTTTTGAAATACAAATTGTAATAACATTGAATTATTTAATTATTGACTATAGTGACAGAACTAACATGGCGACCACGCTAAACACAAGCAAGCTTCTGAGGATCATCCCACAACCGACAAGATTCTCGAAAGGAACCGATGTGGAAGAATTCTTATCAGAATTACAAATCTATTTCAATACGATCCAGATCAACGAGGAGCAAAGAAACGTACTCGTACGAGCATTCATGGATGATGACACCCGCAAAATATTTAAAAAAGAACCAGAGACGGGGAACTACGAGGAAAGATTCTGAAAGGCATTCCAAAAAACGACAATTTGGCGGAAGACCTACAGAACGCTCTCTCGTACAGGGAAGGTACGACGCAGGTGGACGAATATATCTGGCAAATAGATAAGAATGTTGAAAAGATAATGAAACACAAGATGACAACAACAAAACTCACAGCGTTCTTTTTAAAATATTGTTTAGATGATGATGAAATGCGGGAAGAAGTATCGAGATTCGAGTACACAAAAGCACTACTAAAACTCAATACAGGAAAGGAGATGACAGAAACAGAAGACCAGATAGGCCCAGCGGCGACAAAATATATCAAGGAGATTATAAGGACCGTCGAATTAAAAACGAAACATTATGAAATAATGATACCTATCAACTGTCAAATTTAAAAACCATCAAAATCATCATATCAACCTTCAAATATACCTCAGCCGAGGCAACAATCATCAAAATTTACATATTAACTATCAAAATACCTTAAAAACCATACTATCAACCATCAAAATTACGATATACCTTATCAGATATACATCATCAAACATACCATCAACCATCAAATTTACCTCAATTTAAATTGACATATCAACTATCCAATATACCTTATCAGCCATATATCAACCTTTAAATATACCTATCAACTATCAAATTTACTTCAAAAACCATCAAAATCATCATATCAACCTTCAAATATACCTCAGCCTAGGCAACAATCATCAAAATTTACATATTAACTATCAAAATACCTTAAAAACCATACCATCAAAATTATCATATACCTTATCAGACATATAATTAACCAGAAAATATACTTTATCAACCATAAAAAGTATCATATCGGCTATCAAATATACCTTAACAACCAAATCATCAACCATCAAAATCACCTCATGAAAAATCATTTGTATATAAAAACCTTCAAATATACCTTAACAGCAATAAAAAGTGACCCTAATTATGTCAACCATTACCTTATCAACCTTTCAAAAAGTGAACATTTTAATATACATATGTTACATATGTATTATATTATTGTTATATATTATATACAATCACTATATGTATTATCAACTATTTACTGAAGAATCATCACAATATCAAACATTAATATTAGTATATTATTGTTATATACATATAGTACATTATATACATATATATTATTTTTACATGTTATATGATCACAACTTGTGATCATATAGTGATTCACAACACATTTCAAATGTTTCTATGATGTTTTACATGTTATATTATTATCTATTTGTAATATATTATGGTTATATAGCACACTGAAACTTTAATCATCACAAACATATATTGCACTTTGTACAATTGTGAACTTATTGATTTTGTACACTTGTACTAATCTTAGATATGCTGCCTAGGCTGCACATGTATAGTGTTGATTAACACATGTGCAGTCTGCCTAGGCTTAGTGCAGTATTGATTAACACATGTGCAATATGGATTTTTGCACTTTTTGTCTATATTTGACGGTTTTTACATGTTTTCCATGATTTTTAAGATGTTTTTCATGGTTTTTAAGGTGTTTTCGACTGTTTATATATATATATATATATATATATATATATATAATAGTAAAATGTTATGTATCATGGTTACGGTAATCATGATACTTTTGATGGTTAATGTATAGACTTATGTACTTTAGCAGATTATATAGATGTTTTGTATAGTATCTATATATGTTTTGAAGTACAATATGAGTTTTTACATGTAAAATAAAAAGTTGTGTATCTTGGTTACGGTAACCATGGTACTTGTGATTGATTATGGGAGACATTGGCCAATTCATGAAGTATTGTATGATCGTAAACAACACACATATATCATATGGGTTTCATATATATACGAAAAAATCAATTTTTGAGCACTTTTTTGATAATTTCAGAAATGTTCGGAAAAATCAATTTATCAGCACTTTTTCGAAAATGTTGATGTGGAATTAACGATCAATTTGACAATAATATTGAAATAAAGGTTATTTAAAATTGATGAAAATTTGATGGAGAAATATTTTAGAAATTTAATGAATTTATGTTATTATTGATATTGTAGATTGATGAGCTCCAATTGAGACAGAATTTTGAAAATTTTTATGGAAAACATTGGATTACATGGATAAAAATGACGATGTACATTGATAAAGATAGAAAATAATAGAGTACAATGCATTTGAATTGTAAAGACAGATCGACTTCGGATGGCAAAAGGATTGGTGGACTCCAATCATGAAGATTTCAAAGGAGACTGATGGAATTCAATCAAGGAGCAAATAAAATGGATATCCTGGTTGATGGACTACTTTTTGTAGATGTACACTCAAAAATTTAGCTATAGCGGTAAAGCATTGGTTAATTAAAAAATACACACACTGCTATTCCACCCACTCTCTCCCTATCGCATATACACGCTCCTCAATAGGTCATTTATAATTGTATACTTAAACAAAATAAAAATACACATTGCTATAATATACTGTACAAACACATTTTCTTAGGTTATACCCAGCTGGAAACCTTAAAAACATGATTAAACAGCAAAATTATCTGTTCTTGGATCATTCGCGCTCTAGAATTTTTTAAAACAAATTTTGTGTTTGACAAATGTGAAAATATTTTATATTTGTATTGTAATATTTTTTGGGAAATTAAATAATTAAAGTAACAAGTAAAAATTAAATAAATAAAAAAATTAGAATTTATTGTTAATAAAAAAAAGATTTTTGAAGGTTAAAAAAGAATTTTTGGAATGATTATTTAAAAATACTGATTAAAAAATTGTTTATGAGTTAAAGCAATTAAGAAAAGACGAATATTTTTTAAAGAAAATATTTATTTAAATGAATCATTTTTCGATTAGAAGGATTAGATCAATCCTGACATTAAGAACGTAAATTAAAGATTTGTAAAATGATAAAATTACCACATCTCAGATGGTAATACATTGATTTTCTATGTTGCCGTAATTCAGGGACCCCATTTAAGTGACTAGAATAAGTATTATTAACATTTTAGAAGAAACTTGATCTATCTACAGTCTTAACGTTAACTTCATTTCTAATTTGTAGGTGGTACTTAAGAAAATGGTATAAGGCACGTAATGTTTCAATTGCTTTGAGGTTGCTTCCTGAGCTATTAAAATAGCCTACAATTATCCAGAAAATCTGGTAATTATCCTCAGTTTGTACAATTATATAATTACAACGTTTCTCTGTTAATAGGTCATAACCTATTTGAAGAAAATCTTCAACCTGATTTGATCAAAATGGTTTTCAACTCCAGTAGTTTCAACTATATCCTCCCAATCATTGATTGTAACAGGTGCTGATTTGAAGAGTTCTCCCGGAAATCACAACGGAAACTAAAGCTGATCACTTCATGAACCATTCCATTGCAAGAATTGGTATCCAAAGAAGTTTTTAACTAAGCAGAAACGCCAGTTCCAATCGGATCTCATATAGATCTAACGAAGCGCTTTGTTAAACAAAAAATCAGGTCCATCTTGCTTCATCTACAGTCTAACTGACTCGTGGAACGGTTCTATAAAACGTTGAAGAAATAACTACCTGGTTGGAGGAACATCTAAGACAGCTGACATTGGATCTCACTAAAAAATACCTTTTGCACTAACACGTCATTCTTTATAAAATGTTTTTCAACAAAACCACAGATAGTGAAATACTTCTGTGAGTATTTTCTACTAGTATACTAAATTTTGTAATTTGTAAATGTTGCAAACTTTAACTGTAACCGATAAAATTTTGGTTCGAAAAGAAATAACCACACATAAATTTTTTTTGTAGCAATGCTATTCACCATCAGGATTTAATGATCAATTCACCGGCATATCAAACTCTTAATATAGAATAAATCTACGACCATAAACTTGCAGAACATTGACCATATGGTAAACAAATTAACAAATAACAAATAAGCATATTAGCAAAATCAAACTGTATCTATATCGAGGACAACATAACTGACAATCATATATTACCCTTACAGAAGCATTCAGTCATCTTCTCACCCTGGGTCTACTACGTTGCTCAAATTTCCGTCACAAAATGATAACTGCGCATCGATTCACGATGCTCCGCATCTTTCGTTTGGGGCTGATGAAGTGGACACTATTATCAATGATAATATTATCATTCAATGAAATAAATAATATCATACCAAAATATTTTTGGTGTACAAGCTTTTATAATTTGTCATATGTTTGCGGTTCTGTATCTATTTCACCCACTTCCCACATTTTTTTACTGAAACCTACTTATCAAAGCCCGCTTTCTATTTGCATTTAGATGTATCAAATTTCAAAGCCTAACACTGAGGAAAACATGAGAACGAAACTTTAATTACTTTTTGCTACCAAACTAAAGGCGGTAGATGAGCAGTGACAGTGAAAAAGTGTATTGTCGCCTAGAATACATCAGTCCTGAAAGTTTCCTGTCGCTAGGTGAACGGGAAGTGGGTGAATTTTCGATCGCAAGATTTCATGCATCCAGACAGACAAACAAATGAAACGTAATAAAAACTTGAAAAAACAAAACACAATTGAATTCAGCAAAAAAACTATTTAAAAAATATTAATATTTACAGATTACAAAAATTCTTTGCAGCCACGAAAGTCGATTTTAAGAGAGGAATAATTCAAAATATGAAAACTTTAGAAACAATTAAGACGAAGAGAAAAATCACAATTTAATGGTAATTGTCACTTATTACTTTTAATTGCTTTTATACTCGGCAGATAATTAATTCAATTTTTCGATGATTTAATAAGCCAGATATTTAATATATTTAAATATTTAATTTTTTAATTATTCTTACTTCCTTTTTACACCGTTTTAATTTATTTTTATTTACTTTATTTATATTTATAATGTTACGATAGCGTAAATAAAACATTTTTTTATTTTACTAATTAGAATATTTTTTATTAAAATATTTTATTAATACTTATTTACTCAACAATGAAATATTTAAGTATTATAAATCATTTTTAATGTGAAGCAATCAATTCTAAAATCGATGCTAAAATATTTTCTGAAAGCTTCGAAAGATATTAACAGAAAACTCGATCAAATCAAAGTCTGAAATTGATTAACAATGAAAATTCAAACATTGTAATAAAAGAACTGTCTTTAAATTTCACAGCAGTTTTGGTTTTTAGTATTTTTTTATGTTTGTGGTGCTAGAAAATGTATATATGTAATTAAAGTAAGTATATATGTATATATGTTATATGTATCAACTGTGCGGCCAGGCATGTATACTTCTATGTAGTGTCCCTGGAAAACTAGAATGGGTTCGACTCCGTATCTAGGCTAAAGTGTCTAATAAGCTAGCCGATTTATTGTGGAACAGCCGGCAATATATTGTATTTAGTGATGGGCCAGCAATCCATCAACTAGGCTTAGCTATATAATCTGGGTGTGAAGGCTGTGAGGAGTAGTGACTTCGTGGTCGATGGTTCGTAATGATTCTGGATGAATCAATCCTGATGAACGCTGCTGCAATGAAGTCGGTTAACCGGCGGAGCTAAGGCATGGATCCCTACATAGGGCAGTGCCCGTTGAGAACCATCATCGTCCCAGGCCTCCTATAAAGCCTCAGGCTTAATACCGGAAAAGAGTAGAGGTGCATATATGTATATGATACATACATTGATAAAAATATATATCTAAAAAAATATTATTATTAAGTAAGTTTGTTCAAATGAATCAATGTACATTCAGAGATTATGTAGTGAAAATTTAAAAACTGTAATTTTTCGAATTAACAAATGTGATCGAATTTTGAATGGGAGTGTTTGAAAATTGGTGTGAATTTAAAAATTAATTATTTCTAATTGTTAAATCGAATGTAAATTGAAAGGAATTTGAAAGTGTTGATTTGAAATGAAAATAAAATTTAACAAAAAAATAATTTGATTTCTGTTCGAAATGAAATTGTAATTTTTACAATGAATGGGCTTGAAGAAGGCCTTGAAAATGCAAGTACAATAATATTTTCATCTGTCAATTATAAACAGGTGCGACTCGATCTTTAAAAATCCTGACTGACTGGATCATTTGTCTTTTGAAACATTTTGAAGGACTTATAGCGGTCATTCTGACTGCAATAATATAAAAGCCTCAACAACTTAACTCGATAGAGGATGAGAATCACTCTAGCAATTTGAGAAAATGATGATTTATATAATTATATATTACTTATTATTTATATGATTTATATAGTTGGATGTGCTCTCTCGCTTCTTCCAATAAGGTTTTGTACTATGTTTCAACATTTGGTTTTTCTTAATATTAAAAAACGGAAGTACTTAATGTTGGGAATCAAGTAAAATAGAAATATTAAAACTCAAGATATAAAAATGTTTTTTTACTGACAGAATTTTGTAACAAGCATCTTTTGCTAAATAAGATAAAAACATGATTTTGTAGATATGTTCTTTGGAAAAAATTTATAATAGTGAATATTTTACATTTCTACTATCTTTGTAATGTTCATACATCAATGAATATAATTAAATGAAAACACGGAGAATGATTATTGTTGTATATTATCTAATAATTAAAATACAATTATGATGTATATTGATATTTATTTAAAAATACTGGCAATTACCGGCAATTCGAAATTTGTTTATAACGACTGCCAGGATCGCGGACTTCAATAACGAACTGTTTACAAATTAATGATCTTTATTATTCGTTTCGTTGCTCGTGTTTTTTTTAATATAAATTTTGAGTAAATTTGTGGTTCTTGATATTTAACATTGGCGACGAGGATAATCTGGAAACGCGGTGATATCAATCAGGAAAAATAATTCGGAAAATACCTACATTCCAATTGCAGTAAAAGTAACATACATATTTACGTATACCATATATATATATATATATACTGCCGTCAAATTTATTCGTACACTTCATTTTTCATATAAAAATCGTTTATTCGAAATACTTATATACATAAATTAATACATACTTATAAATGTATTTTAAATTTATAAAAAAATTGTAATTTATTTAATTTGTGTTAATACCATGTCAAATATTGTAAAAATGTTACATTGAAAAACGCTAAATGTTTTAATACTATGATTTATTTTTATGAACAAGTTAACAATTAAACAAATCTCTGTGTTTTTTAAAGACTGTACACAAATGACTTCTGAAAGATTTATACAAATCTAGAATTGTTCCACGTTGATACTTATTATAATGATTTACACAAAAAGTGATTTTTTGCACTAAATCATCTTTACATTGAAATTACTTTGTGTCATAAACCAAATCAGATTGTTTTTTCCAGCAATCCTCAACAATATTAAGGTCTGGACTCTTTGAAGGCCACTCAATGACACGTATTCCTGTTCTTTTCATGTATTATTTAACTTTTATACTTTTGTGCACAGGGGATTTGTCTTCCTGGAAGTACCAATCTTTCATACAATTTAATCTTATTATCGGAACAACATTTTCTGATAATAGCTTTATATATCTTTCTGAATTTAAAATTCCGTTGATAACCTTGAAGGACAACATACCGTTTGGCATTGTCATCATCCAAACCATAACACCGCCACCTTTACACTGTCGTTTGATGTGATATTCTTTAGATGATGGCAGCATATGAGATCTGTAGTCGTCTGGACCATCTAATGAAAATCGTTTCTCGTCCGAAAATATTGTTTTTTCCCCAAATGATTGGTGAATATCAATGATTCTATGCATTGGACGAGTTTCTGTTTCTGAATTTTTGTCAAATTAATTTGGGATGATATCCGTTTGTATTTGAAACCGCAGTTTTGTAACTTTCTTTGTACTGTTCTTTGTAATGCTGTAATTTTACATGCATTCATTAATTTGGGAGTATTTATCTTTTCACCCTTCTCGGGAAAACCAGAAATCGCTCTTTTCATTCGTAGCATAACAGCTTTATCAATTTTTGGCTTCGGTCCTGTCTTCATCTTTATGCACTTTACTTGATATTTGCATAAGTTTACTGCTGAACTTCGGGAAAGACCCAATCTTTTGGCTATTTCTAAGTAACTTAAGCCAACAGATTTCCATGTGACAGCCAATTTTCTTACTGGCATTTCGTGCATAATGTAAACTATATTATACAAAATATCAAAATAAATTAAAATTAAACTTAATGACTTACTTTGTAAATTTTAAAATAAGGTGTATTAAAAAACTTGTCGTTTTTAAATTTTAAAATTTTACATTAAATATTATATTATTTAAACAAATTAAATAAATTATAATTTGTTTATAAATTTAAAATACATTTATAAGTATGTATTAATTTATTTATATAAATATTTCGTATAAACGTTTTTTATATGAAAAATTAAGTGTACTAATAAATTTGACGGTCAGTATATATACTGTATTAAATAATATTAAATTACCTATAAAAATTCCTTCTAACATCGTAAAAAATGCCTCTCTGAAACCTAAACCAAATCGACCCATCCAAATCAGACAGATGGCCAGCATATATCGAACAAATGGAGTGTTATATGATCGTGTACGACGTTCCAGAGGCCAAGCAGAAACACACCCTGCTCTCGGTAAAGACAATTTTCTTACGTTGATGGATTTGATCACCCCAAAAGTGCCCTCAAAGCTTACTTACTTGTACATCGTGGAAACCTTATCAAACGTTTTTCAACCAAAAGAAAATCCTTTATTCCGCCTTTTTCTATTCCATGCGTTTACACAAGGGGAAGGGGAACCGATTGCAAAATACGTGCTAGACTGCGAAAGGAGACGGAATGCTGCGGATTCGCGACCACATTAAATCGCAATTTGCTAGATCAATTTATAACGGGAATGGGGATATCTCAACACAACACCAGATGTTGGGCGACCCACCCTCCACCTTCCATGACGCAGTCCGTAGGGCACTCGAGAGCGAAACGGCGGGCCAGCATTCGGTAAGATTACATAAATTCCTTTCAAATCGTTTTCCCACACGCAAACACACTTAGTAAATCAATCCAACCAAGCTTGAAGAGGATCAGAAAAAATTTGGCGCCCTCTGGTCATGACTTACCACCATGTGCAGGTTGCAAAGGTCCACATCGACGTGACGCGTGCCGTTTCAAGGACGTAGAATATCACAACTGCAGAAAAAAGGCCATATTAGCAAGGTGTGCCGCGTAGAAAATTTCCATTCTCAACCGCGAACCCAAATTAGATACGACTGCAAGAGGGGTTCGAGGAATTATGACAACAGTGCTTATTTTGTCCATGACCCAACTGACTCATTACACGATTGCATTGATACAATTATTGACTCGGACCATTCAATTTTAGTGAAAACCCTGATAAACAATATACCTTTCCAAATGCAGATTGATTCGGCGTCTCATTATTCGTTAATATCCTGGTCAGCTTACTGAACCTTATGGCCAATTCAAGGACCAAAACTGGTGCCGTGCAACCTTAGATTAAGAGATTTCCAACAAAACACGATAAAAATCAAGGGATCCTGTACGGTGAGAGTAGACTTTAAACAATTTCATTCTACACTGACTTTGATTGTGACTTTTGGGGACCGGACGACACTACTGGGTAGATCTTGGTTCTCAGATCTTGGAATTGGTATTACCGGAGTGGATATGGTGTCAGTCCAGAACACGACTATCGACCAAATACTCCAACATTATGCTAAAGTATTCACACCTCAACTTGGAGCTTATAAGGGAAAAGAGGTCTCCATTCCTCTTGACCCGAATATCCGTGCGGTCCGCTGCAGGGCGCGCAACGTTCCACTTGCACTTCGACAAAAAATTGATCTTGAAATTGATAGGTTAATCCAAAATGGGTTTCTGGTACCCATCATAGATCCGGAATAGACCACACCTATTGTACTTAAAATAAAGTCTAACGGGTCTATACGTTTGGTGAGTGATTATAAGGTTACCACAAACAAGGCGCTGAGAGTCCACAAATATCCTATTCCGCGATGAACCACCTACTGCCGAATTTAACGGGGGGGAGATTCTACGCTAAAATTGATATGGCCGAAATTTACTAACAGTTTCATATCGACGACGCCGCTGTCCGAGCTCAGATGATGATAACTCACCCTGGGACATTTAAGAAATTTAAAATTTATAATATTAATATTAAATAATGAAATAAATTCAATTTTCTTAAAATTTTTAATTAAGATATTTTTTGCCATTGTTACCGAATAATACTTTATTAAAATATAATATTTATAAATAAGACTTTAATTAATATGACTTTATATATAAGACCTTTAAAAATATAACTTAAAATAACGGATAACATCAAATAGTAGGTGGACATGAAATAGTAGGTGTAATGAAGTTTTCAAAAAATTTTCCACCTACTATTAAAATAGTAGGTGGAATCAAATAGTAGGTGTAT
>MQRK01215236.1:8551-19563 GCA_001938485.1 Girardia tigrina
TATCTGTCAAGAAATACCTTATTTATTTTCATACGATAGTTCAAAGTTAAGTTATACGCGATTGAAATGTAAGGTGTGAAGTTTGACCCGTTTCATATCGAACAACCTAATATATACTATAATTATTTTTCGGTGTTCGATAAATTCAGAAGAATTTTCAACTTTAGTCTTCTGCTTTTGAACCTTTTGATCCCAAAAGGGGTTCTATTTTTATGCAGTAAATTGGGATAAAAAACTAAATACAGCGACTCTGGATAGTTCGAGATAAGCGAATAACAATATATTTCCCTTTCCCGCCTTTATGTGAATTTTTATTGAATAATTCTTCAGTAATTCTTCGCTTTTTAATTTTACAATCGATTATTTGTTAACATTTAATAAATTTCCACAAAAAATAACTTCTTTTACAGTTTCACTTGACTGTTCTTCTTAGTTGCGTTTATATTTGTTCTCAATATTGGAACTAGAATTCAGGATGATCAAATTTTTATAATGATGTTACACATAAACAAATTTTCGTCTCCTTTTCTTTAAAACTTTTGTCATTTGTAATTTCATTCTTCCTTTTTTTAAAGAAAAATCGATAAACTTTTCGCTAATTTCATTTATTTAATTAATCTTTTTCTTCTTTTAAACTTTTATAAATTTATTGCAATTTGGTTTAATTAAATTATTTGATTTTCAATAAATATATAAATTTTTGATTATTGTTCTTTAATTATATTTTAAAATAATTTTATTTCTATAGTCTAAAATATTTCAATGTTTATAAAAACTTCAATTTTTCAATTTTTTTAATAATAAAAAAATTATTTTTATAAGAAATTATAAGTGATAAAGTGTACAAAAATAAGTGATAAAATGTCCAAGTGATAGTGTCCAGTGATAAAATGTACAAAGTGATAAAATATCAATTGATAAAGTTTCAAGTGATAAAATGTCAAAGTGATAAAGTGATCAAATGTAAGTGATTAAGTGTCAAGTGACGAAATGTCCGAACACCAAAATATTGAATATACGTTAGTTTTTTGTGATATTTTTTTAATTATTCTTTTTAATTTTTATATACTTTTAAAAATTTTCAATTAACGCGCTTCCATTTTTGTGTAGTTTTAAATTACCTTTTAATTTTCATGTACACTTTAAAATATTGAATTAACATGTTTTAATTTTTCTAATTTTAAATTGCTCTGTTTCTTGAAAATTTTATATATGGCTTTAGGATTTTTATTTAATTTAGAATTTTAATTTTTGAAATTATAATAATAAATTTGAATTTGCTAAATAAAATATTTTGGTAGATGAAATTTTAACAAACTCCTTTATGTTTTAAAACAATAATGGTTTTGATTTTGGAACGTTTTTTTCTGATTGTTTCGAAATTATCAGTGTTAAGAACATTGAGACAATTTTCATTTGAAGTTTTATTATTATCACATTTAGAGTCATTACAACTCTCAGAAGATCTTTCATCGTTTGACATCGCTCTAATTGGTTTTATTATTTCTATTTTCAATCTTGATTATTCGAACAATTTTTCTAAATCTTTTTAAAATATTTAATTTATAAAAACTTAATTAAAAATAAATTATTTTTATTTTAAATAATAATTTTAACCATTTCTTAATAAAAACTTAAAATAATAAATATTTTATAAAATTGTTAAAAATGAATTTAATTTAAATCTAATTAAATGATTTTCTTTTTGTTTTTTAAAAAAATAATAAACTTAATTTTAATTGTTGATTTTAAAAATATGAACTTATAAAATTATTGTTTTAATTATTTTCGAATAGTCAATCATTGTAAATATACAAAAAATACCAATTTCCATCTGGGTGGGAGAATCACCATTCTAAATTCAACATACTTAAATCAACACACAGCATCAATACATTCACATATTCAAATAATTTAAAATATTCCTCACAATCAGAAAACTAAAATTATGAAACGATTCTCAGCTTTAGATTGAATAAATTGGTTTTTAAATAATTCATCAATATTCAAATAAGTATTTCAAAATAAGTATTCATTTCGAAGTTTCTATCAATCATCCAATATCGATCATTACATGAGACAATATTTTTCGTTATGTATTAAATTACAATGATGTATAAATTATGCTTCATGACCTTCGTCACAAAAGTAAGCACAAGATTTAAAGATAACAATATTTATGATTTTCTTTAGAATAGCCGATATTCTTGTTAATTTACTTTAGTTCTTATATAACGTGAAGAGAATAATTTATAAAAAATATTGATGCAATAATTTCTTCTAATATATGCGGATGTTTGTCTTCCAAGAGCCGTTCTCTTTTAGTTTATGTATATAAATGAACAAACACTGAACGAATGGAACTACGACAATTTAGAAACCTTACTCAGTAACTCTTTCAAATGCTTCAAGCAATCGTCAAGTTAACGATTCCGATTGGAGAATCCAATCGAAATTGATTTGATTAAGTCTAATATATTTTGTTTCATTTTGTATTTGTGATAATTTGTTCATTTCATGAAAATAAGAATTCAGTGTCGTTTTATAAACAGGAATGAGTGTAAAAACTGGGAAAATTGTTAATATGCCGGGAGTTAATGTCAAATATATATCCGGATACGATCTACTGGACAATCACAACGTTAACTTGATCAGCTCGACCGTAACAGGGGGCTGCATGGCTTTCAGCTCATTTTATTTATGGCCTTTGTTATTGAATTTTATTTTTTCTTAGATTTCATAAAATATATTCAATCGCTTTTCTTTTTTTTTAAATCAGAATCGAATTTGTCTATCGAGTATCACATTTAGAAAAAAACTATTTACAAATATAGCTAAAGAGCATGATTTAGTATGAGTATAAAATAATCATAACAAGGTTTTATAAAGTATTTTTATGTGCTAAATAAATGAATGATGAATGTGATTTTTTATTCAATAACTCAGTTGGGAGAATTTATTTTTGTGTGATCTGTGTTGTGTTGCTTCTCCTACTCTGATGGTTGACTGGGGTGTTAATTTTTTTTAAGTATTTATATTTCCAGAATTTATGAACTTGTAAATCAAACAGAGGGAAATCTTGGTCATTAAGCGTTTTTTGAAACGATCTGGAGTATGGATTTCATTATCATCCAAAGAAATAGTATATGGATTATATATAACTTGACGATGATGTCTTAGATTGCCTCCAAAATTACTCACACTCGAACATTTCGATGTTGCATCTTCACTTATCGTTTACGAAAGTTGGATTTTAACTTGCTAAGAGTTCCTTCAGCTTATTCTGTCTGCCTTTTGACTTGTTTAACCACTTTAATTACTTGTGCTACACTTGGGCCATTGAAATGATCGTTAAATCTTCCAATAGGTCCTTCTCAATAATTTAAATTTAGGTTTGCTTATTAAGTCTTCTCTCACACTCAGATGATGTAACATTATTTGCCAATTTTTCTTTAACCTAAACGGGATCTTCAAAATTCGCTCTATTCTTATTAGATGATTAAAATGCAAACAGTGTTACTTTTATTTTGGTTATTTTTGTCTAATAGTTAATTTAAATTTATACCTGTATTTAAAGATATTCGATAAAAGATTTTGAATTTATTTATATTCATTATCATGAGATTTCGAAGAAATTTGAAGTATTATATATATAAGATCCCAGAGTTTCATCTGCGTAACGCTCAAAGTTTACTGTGATCAAAGTTTTTTCTTGCTTTTGGATGGCCTAATTTTTTAATCAATGCATAATAATATAATATATTTGTCTAAAATGTTAGTTAGTTCTATGTTTGTTTGTCAGTCACACTATGATATAAATGTAAAATGGTGGAGGTACCGAAGCGAATCCATACAAAGATATAGGCAACCTGGATAGCCCGCATCGAAACGATTCTGTCGGTGCAGCGCTTTCATTGAAAAACACCGGGAAGCCAACCAAATCGACCAACTTTTAAATCAACACCGAATTTGAAAAATAATAAATTATCATAATGATTTTAAAATTAAAACAGAAACCTTCAAAGAAGAAAATTCAGCTCTTCGTCATATATGACTTGTCATTTTCTAGTTATATATATAATAAAATATAGTTTTTAATCGCTTTGTTTTGTGCTCATTTGCTAAGATTAATACACAGTGTGTATTACACACCATATAAAGAATCTACAAAGTAATAAGTTTATCTAGTATCTTGACCAAGAGATTCTTGTTCAAGTGGGTTGATGTCCTAGAAGGCTTTTGTCCATAGAGGTTACAAAAATCTCATTATGCTCTGAAGTACACTGAAGATTTATTAAAATTAAGTAGAACAATAATAATAACAATAAGCTTTATAATTAGTAACAGAAATAATAAGTCTACAAAATATAAAGATTAACTTTTAACACACGTGGCTGTATATACATATGATAATTGTCCTCTATGAGGGGCCGATGAAATGGTTAAATCTACTGTTGAATTGATACAATCAGATGATCCATTCTCGATTGATTAATGTAATTTTAGATTGTGCTCTCTTTAAAATTTCTAGACTAACACAATCAAATGTCTTAAGGATCAAATTAAATTTTACAGTTAAAATAAAAATCAAAGTTATTCAATTAAATTCGAATTTAAATTAAATTGATTTCTTCAAATTCAATCTTCAAATAATAATAATACGATAATTCTAAAATCTATTTTGAAGTTTTTTTTACTTTTTACATTTGAAGTTTTTCAGTGAAATCTAAACGAATAATTATTGCTGTTGAAACACAATTTAACATATAATAAAGTTTCCATTATCCGGATTATTCGAAACAAACGGTGATCCAAATAATACGTAAATTTGAATAAATAATAAGTAAATTCGAATGGAAAACAATTATTTATTCCTTAGAAAGGACAGCTAGTTTGAACTGGAATAAATATCGATTAGTATTATTTACTACCAACTCAGAATCAAATTTGTTTCCATTTGGGCCTCCAATCTCTTTCTCCTACACGGACGTCAGCCTTTCGCTTCCGCGCACTCTTTGGCAATCCAGTCAGAAATGACCAGTCATGGATAGTAGTCCCATGATTCTGCATCTCTTTGACTGTGTACGTGGACTTTACACATCCGCAAAACTGGCATCTGATGGTTTCTCTCACAGTTATATCTGTAAGGCGTTAGTCCAGATGGGTTTCTAAATGACTCACCTCTAACTCTCATATCGAAGCAGCATTCGGATCAACTTTTGGTACTTGAGTTGCGTTGTCTTCTGGTAACGCGTTCAGTGGTAGATTTCCTTCTTCTGATTGTGTGGACTGATTGGTTCTTCTCGGAACAATTTTGACTAATTGTTCTTCTTCAATTTTGTGCGCTTTTTTGAGATTCTGATGAGCCATCCTTTGATCTTGTAGTTCTTCGGCATAGATGGCAATTGAATCCCTCCGGCTCTTCTTCTTGAGGGACTCTTGGTCTATGATCTTGTTTCTCGTGTCGATTTAATTCTGTCTGCTCCGCGAATTCCCTGAAACAAGATTCGTATGAACATTGAAACAGTTTTATCCGCGGTCTGATAAGTTTTTGCATGTCTTCTTATCTCCACCAAATTCTTCGCCTCTCGCATATTATTGAGTCGATTCTATCTTTCATCTTGAGTTGAGCGCTTTCCTGCTGAATTAATATTAAAAAATCATCAAAAGAAGCGGTTTCTCTAAAAAGCAATTCCGTGTCAACTCTTAGGCATTCTTTGATTTGTGGTTTCTTTCTTCCTGCGATTTTCTTAACATCTGTGATTGAAGATTTAATGAATCTTTTCAGGATCATCGATCCATTGCCAGTAGCTAAGAGAGCGTGGAAAGGGAGTCGTCTCTTAGCTAGAATGTCCATTGGGTGAGGTAACCCAATTGTGATGGTATCCATTCTGATCTTCTGATCCTTCCTTATCCCCAATACTAGGCGAGTACCATGATTGTGTAGGCTCTGTAGTTTACCAGTGTGTCGATAGTCCTCCAATTTTCACACCCATAGTATACTAGAGGTAGTATACAACTCAATTAATTGTCGCTTGCTTCGGATCGTTAGTATTGGACACTTTAGGATATGCATCAAAGTTCGTAGCTTGCCGTACCCTTTCCTTATTCTCTTCCTCACAAGTTCCGTAAGAAGATATTATTGATCCAAGGTAACTGAACAATTTCTCAATTTCCGCTGCTCCAAATGTCAAGTGGTTGTTCATGTTATTTGTCCAATGGCTCTGATCTAGTATGCTAGTCCATTGATCTAGTTCAACATCCTCATTAGACAGTAATCTTTTCACAATTGATTCGCTAAGTTTCTTGAAAAAGACATTTGCATCAATAGGAGGGTCATTTTTGCAGTTTTTGTTATGTAGTACAATTTCATTAAATATTAGATGCTCAGCAGCTGCTGTTGCACTCCTGTAGTATGGGCCTGGATTTTTCCTTCGTTCCACGAACACCTGTACGAGTGATTTTATTTTTTTGATTTGCTTTGTAAAGATTCATGTTTCGCTGCTGTAGGTCCAAGCTCAATTCAGATAACTCTTGAAGAGCATCACACATCAGTCATCACACACTTTCTGTCTGGTGGGATTTTAAAGGAATTGTGTTTTTTGAACTTCTTCCGAGGAAAGAAACCATCAATTCAGACAGATATTGTGGTCAGCTGGAGAAATTGGCTCATTCAATTCAACAGGAACGTCCTGAATTGGCAAATCGAAAAGGAGTTGTAATTCAGCATGATAACGCAATACCGCATACAAGTTTGACCACTCGCCAGACTCTTATCACTGGGTTGGGAGGTTTTGCCGCACCCACCGTATTCTCCAGACTTGGCCCCATCATATTTTCACTTATTTAGATCACTGCAGAATTCCTTAAACAGAAAAACATGCGCCAGTGATGATGACATCAAATCGTTCCTAGACGTCTTTTTTGCTGACAAAGGCAAAGGTTTTTATGAATCAGGAATAATGAAGCTACCGGAAAGGTGAAAGAAAGTTATTGAAAATAATGGACAGTATATCGTGTAAAAATATTTGTGCATCCATGTCATTTTTTGATAATAAATATTTTAGTAAAAAACGCATTGACATTTTGGCCAACCCAATATTAAAACATGTTCAAAAGTGAACTTTTTAAAAAATTAAAAATTTTATTAAAAAATAATTTTTTTTTCAAGTGAAAAATTAAAAAGTGAAAATTTACAAATTTAGAAAACAAAATTTAAATCGTTGAAAAAGTTTCAAAATGAATTACTTAAAACGTAGTTGGACAATTATTCATCATTTAACCATGCGAACACTATAATATTTTATTATTATTTTTTAAAAATTTATTCCTTCATACCTAGGCATACACGGATGTTTTTAATAAAAATTAACCTTTTTAAAGATGACGTATTTTATTAAAAAACTTTAATTCTTGGACGCCTTTGTATATATTTATTTTTTTATGAAGTCTGTAAGTGCCCCTTAAAATCGATAAGTCACTTTTTAATAAAAATTAATTAATTTTATTATAACAGTTAAATTTTGAATAATGGAAAAATATTTAATAAAAATATTATAAAAATCTAATATTTTTTTCAGGTTTGGCATATTAATAATCAGTGATCTGTCAAGGAGAATGCACGAAAGAAATTATTTTTGATTTGGATTAAATTAGAATTAACTCTGAAGAATTTAACTTGATTTATTAATTTAATTATTGAATTTTAAAAAATATAATAAAACATTAAATATGGATAATATAGTGTGGTGTGTGGGGGAGGTGCATGAGACCCCACCTGCATTGACACCACTTGGAGTTGTGAGGGTCCTGTCGGAAAGTTTGTTTCTGCACCTCGAATATCGACACTCCCTCGAATTGTGGTAACGGATTGAATTCGACATCGGCATATAAGGATTCCCGTGCATCTCCGACCGATCCCGAACGGGCTGCACCGCCGCTGGTCGGATGTGAGCAGATTCCGGTGCGCTCTCGCCGGATCAACCCGCTCGTCGCTCCCTTTGGATCGTGCCCCCGTTCGGACTTGGGCATTCGTCGAACCACCAAGGCGGTGGACGGTCGGCTGAACTGGAGATAAAGTCTCGCATTCGAGGTCGGGACTAATTTGATAGTTACGATCTTTAAATCGACTTCGAGAACCGACAGAGGATGACACAGGATGTCCGGTTGAATCGAGTTTCTGTGACAGGAGTTCGAAAGATCTAATAGCTCTGTCGCCATACTGCGCCCCTTTGTTTCGCAATGAATAGAACATCTTCGTCTTGAAATTCATCTGATTTGATTTCTATGTGAAAAACGAGTCGACATTCGTAAATAACCATTTGAAATTGATTAAAGCAATTCATGAAATTACGAATTTAAAAATGTTGCAAAAATCATTATATTTAAACAAATTCGAAAAATAGAAATTAACAATTTGTTTTTATCTGAGATTACAATACCAAATAACTATAATGATATTCATCAATTATGTAAATTTAATTTTAAAAATCACATTTATTTACATATTATTTTTTTAAAATCATTCACATAAAAATTACAATTTTTTTATCATCAGCAATTTGCATTTAATTTCTTGTAATGTTTTTGATTTATTTTTATTTAAGAATAATACGAACTCAAATCGTCCACAATTTAAAGAAGATTAGCTTTTTCCATTTTTTTATTAATAATTCATAAAGTATCGGAACTAAAATCACAAAATTTATTCCGATTTCGAATTGGGGGAATTTTTGGTCACTACAATGGAAATTCAGTAAAATACAGGGTTGAAGTTAAGGGGAATATAGGGGATCAATCTCTTCACCCAGAAATATTTTCAAAAAAATTACTAACCTTTCTAAAGTTTACTAAGAAAATTATTACAAATAATCTTTTTCTATTTAATAAAGTTCTTGATGGTTTATAACAGGGGTGGGCACACTTAAACGTTCTACGATCTACTAAAATTTTTTATTACTTAACTTCGATCGACTAAAATTTCAAATATTTAACTGCGATCGACCCTTTCAGAAATGAGAAAACATAACACAGTATTTTTATTAATTTTATTATTATGTAAATGTAATAAATGTTGTGAAAATGTCTTCTTAAAGCGTCATACCTTTCATCGGAAGAATTGGTAAAAATTCCTCTTTTGTCGAAATATCGGAGAATATCATTCTTATAAACATAATTAATCGTGTAGTATCAATGCCATCAGTTGATTCGTCAAACTGTAATGAAAAGAAGCTGCAGTTTTGTATGTCATCTTCATATTGTTGAGTTACCTTACCACTCATATCTTCATTACCGTCGAGTTATAGATCGGCAAGAAAGTTGTAAATCTTTAATTGCATTAAGAATTTTGTTTTTATTTTTAAAGCTGTTAAATAATTTTTCACTACTCTCAAGGAAAGCTTCCATCACGAAAACTTCACCATCACAATAATACTTTTATTGTTTTCCCAAAACATAGGAGATCACACAGAATGCTTCAGTGGCTAACTTAGATTGTCTCAAAGACTTTCGAAGTATAAGATGCTGTGCGGTTAATTTTAATACATGAATCAACACCAAATTTTTGAATATTCATACAAAATCTTATATCATTTTAATTACCATTAATTTAAACTTTAAATATATTTTAATTTTAAACGTTGAATTTTGAGTCTTAATTTTAAATCTTAATGAAAATTTGTGCATTTCCATGATATTTTACGATTTTTTTTACTCAGATAAATCTATTGTTAAATATTTAAATTTTTTTCTGAAAAAAACGTCTGCGATCTACTATCAAACAACTCGGGATCGACCATTTGCCCACCCCTGGTTTATAATTTAATAAAATACATATTAATAATTTGGAATTTTATATAAAAGAAATAATTTGTTTAAATATTAATAATTTTATTTATTTTTTTAATAAAAATTAATCTAGTTTAATAATAATTTGATTTCAGCAACATGATATCACCATTTTTTTTGTACCGAGCCCAGAGGTCCAAATCCGTCTCGGAAGCAAATATTATATTAAATTTAAACTTAGTAGTGTCTTCAACTTTTATACCATCTATTCTTCTACCAACTATAAATTATGCACCTAACTCCTTTCTTACTCCAATCACTTCAGATCCTGTGGTTCTTAATAATTTCTGTTCCAGTTCACTCCAATCAGATATCAGTATTTGGGACATTGATTTGAATGCTCAATGAAATAACAGAATATTCAACCATTGTGAGAAAACAACATTTCTATTGTTAACACTGACTCCTGAATCATCGTACATTTGTCCTGTCGGTAAAAGAAATTTACGTTTTCAATCAAAATTTGATAAATTACCATGGTTTACCTTTTCTTACAAGTTAAAAGGTGCCTTTTATAAACTCTATCATGTTCGATCATGAGAGGCACTGTTAAAGGAGGCAGTCAGCATCTAATGCCCTTTGTTTTTAAATCCTTTCAGCAATGGAAGGATGCGACTTGACATTTTCGATAATACGAAAGTACAAAGTACAATCAAGATCGCTCCGGGAAGGCACATTTGTTTCTAGAAATCTCTACAAAAGGTTGACTGGAATAAATTGACGAAGGTTCAAAAAAGAATCGGAAGAAAATTGCGCATTTTTAAAACTAATCATAGAGACAATATTGTTATTCCGGAGATATGAATTACCTCTACCAGGAAATGAAGATTCAGGCTAGATGTTTATGGATGAACCAGGTAAAAACAAAGGTGTATTGCATGGAATATTTCAATTTCTTTTCCGACACCTCCGATCCCTTTATGAAAGCTTTATTTCTGTGCTCAACAACAGCAAATAAACTAGTCCTCAAACTCAAAATGTTGTCATTGAGGCCTGTGGATAAGTCATAAGGAAGAAATTGTGGAAATGGTCACAAAATCTACATGCTCAGTAGGGAGAAAATGGGCATTTGGCCTCTATACCCCCCCCCAGGAAACCATGGCAACGATACCTGTTATCGTGGTTACCATGGCAACGGTCGCGATTACCATAGCAACGGTCGCGGT
>MQRK01215237.1:13249-34745 GCA_001938485.1 Girardia tigrina
TAGAAAACCAGTATTGACACTGTCGAAGTTTTAAGGAGTCACTACCATATACAAAACATATCTTCTTATGAGCTTGCACAGCGGTTTACCCTTTGCGAAAATAATGCAACAAAACATGAAGAATATGCTCATTTTGATTTTACCTTTCGAATTGGCGGTAAAGTAATAAATTAAAACAAAATCAATTAATATTTTGTACATAGTCTAAAAATTAAGGTTTCAGAATATATAATTGAATTTAAATTTTATCACATCGTTTTATATTTTCACGCTTTTTATTAGGACGTACTCAAAAACACAATGACTTTTTGGACAACCCAATATAAATATATTGGAATACAAAATTTCAATTTCAATGTTTCTTCTTTTTCATTCTGAAACAACTTGTATGTAGAACAAGATTAACTCTTTAAATAAAAACATTCATAACCTTTAGTAAAGAGCTGGAACCGGCATTTTTTTGTGTCACATGTTTTGGAACATTGGAATCTATTTATGGAATCTATTGGAATCTATTCTTATTTATGTAATTGTTAATCATCAATGTGTTCTTTCTGCCTTTGCTATTCTTATTATTTGGAAAAAACAGATCTGAATTTTAAATTGTTATAATTTATAATTGTTTTTGTAAGTACAGTAGGAACAGTACTTTACACTTCAGAAGTTGTATAACCAACTCGTTTCTGAACATTTTTCAATGAGCGCTGGAACCTCACCCTTATACGGGAAAAAATCTTTGTCGTATTTTTTCTAATGTTGTGAATAATTTAAAAATAGGTAATTTTTTGAATTTTTCAAAATTTTTCAAGGAACAAAGTTTGGATAAAACGTTTTTAGACTATTAAAATAATGAAACAAATTCTGCTAATTCAAGTGATTTTTGGTACTTATGCTAACTGTGATCTAAAGTGATAAAATGGTTCGCAACATCAACCATATTTTTGACAGAGGAACTACTACTGAACGCACATTTCAACGTTAATTCCTGAAATTTAGAGATGAAAATCAATTTTTTTAGATAGCGAGAGTCATGGATTGAGTTCGTTTATAGCTTAACTGCCCTCAGGTTTAGAAACCGTTTCTAAAGAGTTAAGAAATCAGAAAAGTTTGGCAAAAATGTGCTCCATGAACGAAACAAAATTTATAATTGATTAGCTGGGAGGTGTGATCTACACTTTCTTTTTTGAAACAAAAAACCCTTTTCTTAAACTCATTGGGACATATAATAAAAATTGGTTTTATATGGCAATTGCGGTGATGTACTAAACACTTGCAGAATAAAAATCGAGACAGAAAAAAGTCATAGTAGTCTACAGCTGGAGTGAGAAAAAATCTTGTTCTCACGCATGACCCTATAGAAACAAATTAATTCCAGAACTCCAGATTTTTATGTTACTTGAATGAATAAACATTTTAGAAGGCTTTTTAGAAAATTTCTGTTGACTCTAGTGGTTTTCAAAACAGCTTAATATATTAGAGAGAACCTTAAGTATTCTTTGATTTTTTATGTCTTTTGGCTAATTGTTTTTCTATTAAATGAAGGTATTTTATATGCATGAGCTAAATACTATTTTAAAAGTCTTGAATCACTCTATTATAATACAATTTTCGATCGATTGTTTATTGAATATTTCAACCACTAGAAGCATCAAGAAAACATTACAAATTCTTGTCCTTTTCCGCCATTATTGAAAACAAGGCTTCAACGCAGCAGCATTAACAAATATGATATGCGAAGTGAATGGTGAGAATGTGGTATCGGATCATACTGCTTGCAATTGAGACAATTATCATTCAAACCAAACTTTGACAGAAATATCTGAAGCAATGCATGAAGCCAGCAAAACGAATCCCTCAATGAGCACTCGTAAAGTTTCATCCAAACTCAAGATTCCTTAAATATAAATTTCAGGATCTTGGAAAATCAAAGGCATTGTCAAAATGTACATTATGAATTGACAGAAATTAAAATTAAATTAATGTAAAATCCACTGTGGTGATCGTTTTATCCGGATTATTGTTACTTGTGGCAAAAAATGGATTTATTTTAACGATTCTGACAGGCAAAATAAAAGGTGAACTCTGAATTATAAATAAACCCACTTTGTGAGTTTAGTGGAAGTTTGAAGGCGTAATTCACTTCGAGCCACCTCTGGATGGTTGAACTATCGATGCCGAACTCTATTGCTACGCACTGAATTGGACGTATGTAACGTATGGCGGAAAATACTCCTCTTCGATCAATTGAAAGTTTTCTCGTCTGCAGTAGGATAACGCAAAATGTCACACTACTAGAAAAACCCAAGAAAGAATAAAAAATCTTGACTCTATGGAACTTTTCCAAACAAACCTAAATTTCGGACTCTATTTGAAAACTCTATAATAAAAACAATAGAAAAAAATTTTATTTCGGATTTATTAGTAATTATAAAAAAGTACTAAAGTTATATTAAAATTAGATTTTTTTTCGCAAAAAAAAGTTATTTAAACTGCGGTTAGCCGCGGTTGAAGGGATGTTTACCAAACATTCACTTTGTTTACAGTTACTGTTTCGAAAATGTTTTTTTGTTTAATTGAGATTTATTTATGTTTTTTTCGCGTTGTTTAGAATTACGAGTTGTACAGTTTTGAAGAAATTCGAACCGCTGGATTCCAGGAAAATATTACGAAGTCTCAACATTTAAAGCATAACTGGAATGAGGAGGAAAAATGCTTTTATATCGAATGGGTTCCGAAAATTCGAGGACAGTTTAATCTAATAATCACCATTGATAAGATCGTACTGAAAATAAATAAGAGCTCAGAAAATGTGACCGTGAAGATTGATGGTACTATATTATATTTATATTTATTTATAATTGATAATGTTGATAATATATTTAATGGATATTTTAAATGAAAAGTTTGAATTCAAAATTAAAGGAATTTAGTTATTATAAAAGACGAAAAGCCTCTCTTGAAAAGCTTGTTCAAATTACTTTTAAAAGCGATTACTTTTCCAAATTATTTATTTAATTCATAATCAAATTTCAATAAAATTCAACTTGTCAGGAACCACGTCATATCAAAAAATAACAACAATTAATCTAAACGTCTTGTCTTAAAGATCACGAAGAGGTTGTTACCTTCCTGAAGACCAATATAATCTGGTCGATAACATTTTTATACCTCACTTCTTTACAAAACATCAACCAAGTTCTATAATTTAGTTTTTATTCAAGATGTGTTTTTAAGATTTGTTCAACTTTTAAAAATAAATCACTTGTGGATGCTTTCCTAGTGCAACATTTCTTAATTTTTTTATTTGCAATTATGGTTGAATAGATAATTCTGTTTTCCTTATAAAGTTTTCCTCTCTCATTATTCTATTTCTATATTCATTTCTTATAATTCATTTATCTTAGCAATGTTATTTTGAAATTAAAACGAAAAAATTGTAATATGTACAAGTATTATATATTAAAAAAATAATTTAATTTGTTAAATATACATGTGTTTTTATTTTAATAAGAAAAGAAATCATCTATGTTAAGTTTCAAGCTTTTTTAAATATTATGAACGTAATGCATTTTTATAACACAAAGAATGTGTAAATGCAAGGGACATCCAAAACTTCGCGGAAAAAGTCAAATCACTGTGGATTCATGTGTATGTGTTACAATTACCTGCTACCTTGTTTATGTGGTTTCGTATAAGTCAATCAATTAGAAATATGATAGACGTTATTGACTGATTATATTTATGAATATAGTTAGCTATTTTGTGAATTACTCGTTTTCTATTTCAGAATAACTGTCATATGCAGTGGAGGCACAACATGCAATCGTTTATATTCTGTGAAAGGAAGACTGATAGCCAGCTAAGATAACGCAACGATTTTTTGAGTCTTTGATGATGTAATCATGTGCTAAAGAGCCAGCTACAATGGGGTAAAAATATTCTTGAATGGTCAGCAATCATTGAAGGATGATAATAGGAGTTAAAATAATTGACGGAAATTGACGTCTCACTAATAAGATGATCGCAGTTCTTATCAACATGCTTCAAAGTTCTGTACACCCCATCATGACCACATAGCTCCAAGGGAAGAAAATTTCTGCGAGATTGGTGCAATCACTTCTTATTGATGTCAATAAAATACAATCACTTGACGGTTTTCTAAAAACTGCTGCAAATGATGGACAGCCTCAGTGAGATGTTTTGGGCAAGAATCATTACCGTTGACAAGAGCCCGCTGTCGTTTTACCTTTCTAAGACAAATTAACAGTCGAAACAATGGTCCCACCATGGAGAAACACCTCCTGTCAAAGCAAAAAACAGTATTTTTGGATTGTGACGGGATTATTTTAATTGATTATGTCATGAAAAGAGTAACAATAAACAGCGACTACATGGAAACTTTTTGCAAAATGATTTTCGTGCAGCTCTGAAAAACAAATGTTGTGGGGAATTATCCGCAACCTCTTTTGCAGCAATGCAATGTGACTCTCGATACCATGACACTGACAGTGAATACCATCAAAAAACTCAAATGGCAGTTAATATTCGTCACACCTCGCACCCTTCGAATATCACCTATTTTTCATGCTCAACAAGCCGCTGCGAGGACACAAATTCTGCGATGTCAAAGCCGTCAACAAGTGGATACATAATACACTAAAGACTTTATTGAGAAATTTGACTATTGATTCTGTTGATATATCATTCTCTTGGCTTCGGTTTTATTTTTCTTTGAACTTTTAGGATGTTCCAAAGGATGTTCCATGGTCCATCTAAAAAGACATAGGGCTTCATTGATTTGTTCATTTTTAAAATAGGAAAAAGTGCACTGTAAATCTTTAACATATTTTTTCAAAAGCTCAATCTTTGTACACATCTGGAAATGGGGCTCTATTTACTAAATGGTAAACAATTATTATGATAACGATGGACATTTTATTATCAAATAACAAAAGAATAACAACTCTCCATCTCATTAAAATGGTATATTATTATCCTCATTTAAAGAATAAATTTATGCTTTTGAAATATTTAACAATTATTTCTCCTCTGAAAAGAATGATGTACCATCAATTATATGTATCATTATACATGTATGAAGAAAAGTAGCATAAATTTAGGTTAGTCAAAGGAAACAGATTAGAAAGATAAAATTAATGAAAGGAAGAAATAAATTATTTTTATGCTATCTACAAATTGTATTTTTAATGGAAATCACTAACAACTATAACATTATATTACGATTTTAGAGAGTATTAGTTTGTTTTATGTCATCTGAGATGTACATTGTTGATTTAAGTGCTCATTAGTTCTAATATGGGCGGACCTATTTCGATGCGTTACACGGACTCCCACATTCAGAAACATTAGGAGATTTTCATAAACAACAAACGACATTTAATTTTTAATAGCTTATATGAAAATTTTCTGAAAATTTTTAATTAATCATAATCATTTACAAAATCAAATATAATATAAATTAAAAAGTTTTGATTAGTTTTCTGAAGGCTCTACATCTTTTCATTTCAAACATTTGGTTATTACTAAAGAAACTATTTTCACCGAAGAATAGTTATCAGAATGTCATTGTTGACCAATATTATCACTCCTTAATTTAATTATATGGTTGCCTCTTAAGTTTTGTCGCACACATATATTTATGTTAACTGCAGATATCCTTGCATCACATAAATAATTCTGCACATAAATAATAATGCAATCACTAATAAAATGTGAATTAGATAAAATAACATTTGCGATCTACTTATGTCCAATAATTTTTATTTTCTGTTCTAAATGAATTTTTGTTTTAATACAATAATAGCATTTTTGTGAATTTCGCACATTTTCATCATCCTAATGGATTTTAATCGCTCTGATATTCGTAAATTAATTTACTATTGTTGGAAAAAGGATTTAACACTCTCACAGATGACTGCCGAAATTAACACGACCCTTGGAGTTGGAACAGTCTTAAAGAGAACATGTGAAAGGTGGATTTCCAATTTTCGTGAAAACAACTTTAACACAGACGATCAGGTCCGCGAACGGCGGCCCTCTCTTGACATAGACAAGACGATAATGAGTTTCTGACTGAAGAAAAGCGTGCAACAACGAGGAACATTGCAGAGGGAATTGATCAGGATAAAACCACGATGTACCGGTACTTGAATACAATGGGATACCGATACCTGGAAAATTGCTGGGTGTCACACGCTCTGATGCAACAGAACAAGGATAATCGTAAAAGAATTTGTCAACAGTTATTGTATAGTTATCACCGGAATGATTTCCTGTTCCAAATCATCACCTGCGATGAGGTATGGGTGTACTGGGACCACGAAGGCGCTTTCAACAATAGATCATGGTGAAAATAGGATGAAAACCCACTTGCAACACCTAGACGAAGACTGACAAACCGAAAGTATTTCGCCTCCGTCTTTTGGGACAGTAAAGGACTGCTCTTTTTCATTGCTCTTCACAATTTTCATTATCTACACGTAAATGCTCGTCCGCATACGGCTGCTAAGACCAATGACAAGCTGAATGCGCTTGGATTCACCGTACTACCACATCCACCATACTTCCCTGATCTCTCATCATTTGACTACCATCTATTCTCTCCAATGAAATGTGCATTTAGAGGAAATAATTATGCCGGTGTCAACGATATCAACGAAGATCTTCTACACTGGTTTGACAAGAAACCGCGGGATTTTTTTCCAAAATGGGATACGCAGCCTCAATGGATGTTGACTGAGATGTATTGAGCACAATGGCGACTACTTTTGCATTTGCATGACGTGGACCATTGATAAAATATTTTATATTTTATTGTATTTTGGTGTTCTTTTGTGACAAAACTTATGAGGTAACTTATGAGTAAGAAAGTTAATGTCCCTGTGACTATTTTTGTTCTTCAAAATGATAGTAGGATCATACATGGCCATTTATTGGGTTTTAACTTTTTAGTAACCAAATTTTGACACTTTTCTCATATTAGGAACTACAGGTCTAAACGATCACGCGTATCAGATTTATTAGAAAATCATGGATAAATATTTGTACTTCTACAAAAACTTTAAACTAAAATCTGAGTAAAATTTCAGTTGAAATTTTATTGGAGTGTCCTTTGCACGGCAAGAGAATTGAACTTATGAGTATTATGAGTACAGTTTTTGTTGAGACCCCAATCATTTGCCCATAAGAAGATCGAAAGTTTATTAATAGTGTGTTGTCTGTATTGTTGATTCGTCTCAAATACTTCTATATCCTATAAATAAAAACATTATTTTATTATATTTTTTGATTCCACTACCATCTGGCGCAATGCTTTAAGTCGAGATGGTTGACTCAGTACAACAAAATATAAAGAAAAAAATAATATAATAATTAAATAACATTAAAAATAATAAAAAAATTAAAAATTATTATAAAAATATACAAAATCAATAAATATTATGAATTTAAATATGAATTTGGTTAATGATGAATATTTTTTTGCTAAGTGGGGTCACTATACGGTACAAGATGATTACTGGAATATGACTAGTCTCTTGCCGACTGAACTTATTTCATCATACAACAAACAATTTTAGGAATACGACTAATTTATTCCATATATTTGACTCATTAAAACATACGAGGAACGATTATTTCATTTACTGTTTCTCTTTCACTTATCAACAACTACCATGTAACCGAATACGAGTGTATACGTTAGACCACAATTAACACATTATTGATTCAACATATCCGGGGCGTCTGGGAGGAATTTAAAAAACTGTGTGGGTTTCATAAAATTATATTTGTAGAATTTTAATATTGAGCGGGAAAATATATCACAAAATTATTAACATTTGGAAGAAGTCGTAAATTTACAACGAGAATTATATATTAGTATTGGTATTTGAACAATGCCATTTAATTAAATATTTTAAATTCGAATTCTGTAAAATGACATTTTAGAAAAATGGCTATTAGCATAACCTGTTGTCATCCCAAAAGTAGACACAATTTAACATATATTGTAGGAAAACATCTCATATTTAATCTAACGCAGGGTAATCGCGAAATACATGACTGTCCGGATTTTTTTTCAGGTTTTTATTAATTATTGTTCTTTTACCGGTTTTAAGCATCTGGTCACCCTAATTCAACTAAATTATTCACCAAGATTACAAAATTATCTGCTACAGTCAAACTCATCTGATAACCAATATAACTTCCAATTCCATCCTATTCAACGATCAACGACTGTTGTATAATCAACTACAGCATAAAGTAACTTATCATTATTAACTTATTAACCATATTTTAAATCCGTCTTTTGATCCATTCAATATTCCCTTCTCTTCTCTCTGTTAATTAGTTGATAAGTTAATTGAGTTTCGTAAATAATTTTATATTTCTTTTTTATTTATATTATCATAGATGAAGTGATTTCACTACATAATCTAGTCGTCAATGAGATTGATCTTACTAGAAATATTAAAAAAATAATATAAACTACACAATATTTTTCAAAGCGAGTCTATTTTCAATAACATTAAAATAGGCGATATTGTTTGATAACCGTATGTAAATTCGATTTTTGTTTCTGTTTTGATATGTTTAGTTCTTACAGAATTTGAATTCAAAATATTTAATTAAATGACATTGTTGAAATACTAATACTAATACATAATTCGCTTTGTAAATTTACAACTTCTTTCAAAAGTAAATTCTTTTGTGACATATTTTCACGCTTAACATTAAATTTCTCCAAAAATAATTATTATGTTTTTATTATTAAAGTAAAATTTATAATATTCTTGAATATTTTGATTTAAAAAAAATTTACTTTTTGAACTTGAAAATATAAAATCGCCGACCGAAATCATTTAAGTGAAAGTTCAATAAATACATCTGTAACTGAAGTTTACAGGGGTCTTTAATTATTTAATTTTTAATTTTGTATTTAAAGTTATATTTTACAATTTATGGAAAAGGAAATAATTTTACAGAACGTTCATCAAACAGTTTATAATCTTAGAATCACTTAATCTCCATATATTTTATTTTATATCCCAGATTCGTGGGGCCCTCATTAATATTTGATTATTAATTACATTTTCTTTTTTTTTGTTTAAGAAGCAAGGAAATACTTTTTACTGTTTAATTCTCTTTTATTTTTTAACCAATTAAATTTGATGTCGTTCATCGTTGTTTTTGGCAACAAATATATTATAATAATTATTTTTTTTACTATTCTATTAACTTTTTTCAATTCTTTTATTTATACTTTTTGAAGAAACATATGTTATTCAGCATTCAGAATTTCTTGTAAATAAATAAATATTTTATTTATTTGAGTGAATAAATATCTTATTAATAATGTACGGTAAACGAGGTCGATTACATTTTTAGAAATCATGATAACAGTCAGGCATATATATTTAATATTTCCGGAAAAATAACCCTTAAAAACAAAAAATTGAATTAGAACAAAACATTGAGACAAAAATGTATTAATATACACTTAATTAAGGAAGAACATGGAAGTATAAATTCAAAAATATTATTAATGAAAATTGTTATTTTATGTCTCCAAATTTTCTATTAATCGTCCCATACAACTTACTATATCTTCTCCTCCAGTTTCAGCAAGAACATTTCTTGTACAAATAGCCAAATAAGAATCTTCAAATTCTTTATCTAGATTCTATTGATCTAAATATTTTTCGAGTTTTCTGAATGATTTCGTTATGGATTTTTCCTACATTTGTATTAGAAGAAACCAAAAATTTTTTTTATTAAGATTATTAATTACATTGGCTTTTGCACTTGCTTTACTTTGTCATAACACTACCTGTATTTATCTTAAAAATTTTTTAATACTAAATCTTTGAATCAACAATAGTCCAGTCAGTAACTTAAGATGTATTTTTAGGCTATTTAGTATCAGCATATCATGTTATATGCAACAAGTGAAACAATAAAATCTAACAGCAATATTTAACAGAAATGTTGCACCGTCTCCCGTTTTATATCAACCTCATCAAGAGTTTATAAGAGAATTAAAAAGTCAGAAAGAAAAAGAAAGAAAATTAATGGTGTTTACCTAAAATTATATAATTATAATTATAATGTTTGATATGTTATTATAAAAATTAGAAAATTTGTATTTGAATTAAATAATATTTAATATTTAATAAATATCCCTAAGGTATATCGATTGTTTTTCAATATTATTAATTAACATTTTAGCGAAAATTAAAACCTATTTTATTCTCAATTCAGAAATTCAAAAACAACTATTATTTAATCTAATTAAATCATAGTATAAATTTAGATGAACCGTCTGAGTTCACTGATTAATATTAATAACCAATTTACTCTAAAATCCAACGGACATACTTCTTTGGGCATTACATATATATATATATATATATATATATTCATATATTAGTTCCAAAATTTTGATTTACTTAATTTTTTTATAATCATTGAAAAATCCTAATAAATTACAGAGGTCTCTTAATATTTTATACTCTTCTTATAGTTAAAACATTACATTAACATATATAAAAACCGAATTTGGGACACTTCGTCCCGTAAAACTTTATCGCTTTAATATTTTATTACTCGAAACATTATCACTTGATACTGTCACTTAGACATTTTATCACTTTGTACACTTTCTCATTGGACCTCGTATCACTGGGACACTTTATCCCTTATAATATTTTATAAAAAATGAATTTTTTATAAACATTGAAAAATTTTTACCACTTCCAAGTCGTCTCTTGCCTCTGGTATATAAACGCTCAAAGTAAATTTATAACTTTTTAAAATTTTCATATTCGGGAGCTCTTTCCACAACAGCTTCAAAAGCCGTCATTTCATCAGCAGGAGGAATCATAGCCAACAAATAGTCATTCTTAGACTATTATTTTCATGAGACAATAAATTAAAGCTGGAATAATTCCTCATGAGATTTCGAAATGAATAATGTATAAATGAAAAAAAATATTTAATTCAAGTGTCAAGTGATAAAGTGACTAAGTAATCAAATGTAATTGATAAAGTGTTAAGTGACGAAATGTCCGAACAACATAAAAAATGGTTATTTGTAGTCCTATTTCAACAAATAGTCTAGAATTTCATTAATGAAACAAATTTAGGTTAATTAAAAAATATATAACTTCTTTGTACATTATTATCGATCGAACGGTTTTGTGCCTCATTCTGTGTTCTTTTGATTAACACAAGTAGTAATGACTAGAGCCAATATCCGACGAATATGGAGAGTATAATGAAGGTTTCCGTCCTAAGTACATAAATTTCTCTGAAGTAATTATTGAATTTTATTGTAATTTAGTGTAATATTTCTGCAATATTAACGCTGTTTGTTTGATAAAACAAGCTTGATGAACTGTCTCCAATTTTTCGGATGTTTTTATACCTCGGTCCACGAGTTTTATTCGACAATAACCCTTTCCGCGAAGATCTACAAATAGTAAAATCAGCCTCGTGAGTTTCATAGGAAATGTTAAATAAATACATTTTAAATCCCGGATTCAATTAGGAATAATTGTTTTATTTATCGACATTCAAAATTAATTCCAAAAACTGTCACAATAAAATGTCGAAAATAAATTTTAATTCATAAAAATAAAACAATTTTATTTGTTTATTTTAAAATTAAATTACGCTGAAAGAAAATAAATTTTTTCAATTATATAATGAATTTTTATTTTTTTGTTTATTTTATTTTATTTTCAACAACAAAGACTAAATTATTTTTTTCACAATATAATTAATTAAGTAAATTTATTAAAACGGCAAATGGAAACTTTTGATGAATTGTTTGTTTTAATAAATTGAAAATTGAAGAACATTACCGATTAATCATAAAAGATTTTGTTTTAATTGTTTTTGTTAATTTATTTATTTATCTCATCGATATTAACAGTGTTAATTAAACATTAATTGCGTTTTAAATAAAAAAAATCGTTTGCCTTTATATTTTTTTTAAATTTTCATTTAATTTATTTATATTATTTTCCAATAATTAAGAATTTTATTATATTACTATTATTTTTTATTAATAAAAATTAAATAAACATTATTTTATTTATTTACAGTAACAAAGAAATTATCATATGAAAATGGACAGATTGAAAAAATCAAAAAGAAAACAGAAATTTACAAAGGTAATTTCTATAAAAGTAAACTCAATATTAAATTTTATCGTTTAACTCTTTGGGGAATTATATTTGTTTTTTAATATATTTCTGGAGAAAAATATAAAGTCTTTGTAAGATATTATAAAGTTATAAACCGTAAACGCTCCCTTTGACAAAAAGAGCGGCAATATAGTTTGCAAATCTTCCAATTTCTGGAGACGCGTCACCAACTCGAATTTGGCGATCCATTCGGAAAAATCGTCGGTTCCATCGAAACGGCCAATTACGTCTCCCAACTCGATCGACATGTTCTGCCGCGATAGCTTGTAACAACATGAATGAAAAGTAAGAAAAAATTTATTACCACCGTCAAATTAATTTCCTTCAAATCTCGCGCATACGTTCAATTATTCAAATAAAAACGATTAATCATTTTCTCCATCACAATAATTAAAAAAAGTAATTTATAAATAAAAAATGTTTAAAATTTTCTAAAAATTGGGCTAAATGCTAAAAATGTTGAAAGGGTTCCTCCAGTATATTGTTAAGACAGTGAGAACAGGTCAGATGTTTTTATGTGATAAAGAGTTACTTCATCAGAAATTGATGGGTCAAAGTAAACCAAAACATGTAGGAAGAAATTTTCCAAACATTGAATGCCGAAATAGATGTTCTTGAAAAAATAAAATTTTATTTGGGACAGTATGGGAGAATAATAAACCAACGTACAGATAACCATCCGCAAAAGTATATAGTTATGATAAATTAAAGTACGGAAATACGGAAGACAGGAAACAGAAAGGTAATTAGAGGTTGGTTTTTATTATCTTGGAAGACTTTGAAGAATTAGTATCAGACATTTATATTTCGAAGGTGGAGTTATTCGGAGTACATCATTTAAAGATAACATCGACTACGAATATATTCAAAAGAGTAATAGAAGTAATACCTTATTTGCTTCATATTTTAAACAATTGTTACGAAAAAAATAGAAAAGTAAGTAAGATATACAGTGTGGGAATTTATAAAAAGTGACCTTCTAATCACTGTGGTTATTAAAGCAGAGGCGGAAGCCAGGAAGTTAAGGTTTATGATGATAGTGGGAGGAGACTTCAACTGTTGCATAAGCTATGAATCAGAGGATCGGATACCCAGCGTTGGAAAATTTGCACACAGTGGAAACACGTAAGACAATGGAGAAAGATTAGTATTACTGCCCGAGGAGAGAGGTATGAAAGGAGAGGAGAGAGGTATGTGAGAGGTTTTGTCACTATGAACGGAAAAGCACTAGCTTGACCCATCCTGTGAAAAATAAGAGGGAACTTCTGTATTACTTCCTAGTTCATATAAACAACGTGGGTAAAGTTAAAGATGTTCAATGAAAACATCTTTGTGACTCCGGATGTACCTGAAAAGATATAAAACAGCACATAAAGCATGGAAACTTAAAACTGGACTGAGCAAAAACGTTAAAAAGATCTTGTTACTAGGACCAATAATATTTGTCGGCCCAACTTCTCAGCCTCATTGTTGATACTGAACCCAGATGGGATAATACCGAGAAGGTAATTACTTAATTACACAATAAAACTTATTTTACATTTATAAACATCTAATTTTAAAATTAATTTGTAAAAAAACTATTTAATTTCGTAAAAACTTTTGTAGCAGCTTGATATTTAAATTTACGCACAAACTTTTATTTATTGTATTATTTCTTTTAAAATTTTTATTTTAAAACTTTCAACTGTATGAGGGGTTAGTTTAAATTTAAGTTTCGCCAAAATAATTTATTATTTTTTTAATTTGAAAATTTAAAAGAAATAAATTAAAAAATTAAAATATAGAGTAAAAATATAATAAAATAAATACTTATTTAAAATATGCTTACAGAAATAACAATTGATATATTTTAATAAAAGTTATAAGTTCAAATAAATTTTATAATAAATAATTAACGAATTAATATCTTAAGAAATATTTTTTGAATAAAAGGGTTTATTGTAAATTTAAATTAATTAGTTTTTATGATAAAGTTTCGTAAAAAATGTAAATTATTTTAAGCTTTAAATTTCGTAAAAGTTCGTAAAAAATGTTAAATAATTTAAGGTTTAAATTTCGTACGGTTTTTGTAAAATATGCAAATATATTTTAAAGTTTAAATTTCGTAAATTTTCAAAATTTAATGAATTAATTTTGGGCGAAATAATTGAATTAACACGAAATTTGTTTAAATATGTGAATTGTTGATATTATTAATAAATTTTGATGATGTTAAATTATGACTTCAGAATTTGATAATAATGAAAGTGGCATAAACGCTACTTACAAACTGAAATATATCAACTTTTAATTTTTTTGATTTTAAACTCTGTTTTTTTATTATTTAATTTTTGTAAAATTTTTAAATTAGAAACATTTAATTATTCAGCGAATCGAAAATTTAAACTAACCCTTCATAATGACATTGAGGGTTACATGATAAAATTACTCAACAAAAAATTAGTAAATAATTATAAAAAACTCTAATACATATGCGATATACAATTCAAAAAATCCAATCTTGTATTAGAATTATAGCTCAATTCGATGTTTGAAATGCTTTATTTCAAAGAAATATACTTAACACAGCCATGGGTTCGTCGACAGCTTATATATTGCAGATAGTTTGTGTGTTGTACAGATAATTCTTTAAATATAAAAAAAATTGTAAATATAATAAAAAATTTGATTGTGAATATCGTAACAGGGACTGAAATCCATAGGGCATCCTTCGGTGCAATATGTAGTTCAGGCAATACGATTCGCTGCACATTGCATGTGATTCCAAACAGAAATACTAAATAAAGGCTATTTGTCTGTATTATTTCTAAGTTGCCGACCACGAACATATGTACGTTCTAAATATAATAGAAATTCCTCTATCCGTTTATTATGTTCATTAAAATCAGAGAACAAATCGACAACCTCTAAAATTCCTTCTAAAGCCTCATCTACTGTTAATAAACTAAGAGCTAACAACATTTTACAATTTATAGCAAATGTTTAAGTATATTCGTATAACACTTTTAACCCACACTCATTTAATTTTCGTAGAACTGTGTCAGGTGTCAGGATAAAATTACACGGGAAAAAATTATACAGGAAAATATTAAAAATTAGAAAAAGTTACTAGAACTATGAAAACAAAGAAATTGTTGAGAACTTTTAATTTTAAAGAGTTTAATTTTTTACGTGAAATTTTTTCTAAAATTTAATAAGACAAGAACTGTAAAAAATATAAATAATTGAGAACTAATTTTTAATAGATTTGAATTTTAAAAATTTGTTTGTCGTGTATTATTTCAATATGTAATTTTATCCTGTCACCGACATTGAGGGATCCTCCGACGAAAATTACAAAAATAAATTAAATAAAATACTTATTTTTCATTATCTTTTTAATGTTTAAATAAAAATTTAATTTTTTTTAATTAAATTCAACTAAAATTAAAAAATAATCATATGATAAATAATATTCTAATTCAGGAAAAATATTCATTTTAATTTTTATAATTTTTATTATTCTTTTGTCAAATTAAATATTTAATAAAAACATAATTATGGAAAAATATTATTCTCATACTTTAATTTATTTGAAGTTTTGAGAAATGTATTTCCTGAAGATCAAGATCATGTTTTGTGAGCTATTTTCGTAAAATTCAAATATATGTATTAATAATTATCCAAAAAATATCGGAAACAGAGAGCTAAAGTTTCAAAAGTTTGCGCCTCTTAAATTTCAGTGAAATTTAAATAAACTTACAGAAACTCATTAATTGACCATTTATCATTTCCAATTACTTCAAGTTACTTGATAGTTTCCATTGAAATGATAAAAGAGAGAACTATTTAATCAGGGCAAACAAATTTTGGAAATATAATACATAATTAATAATTCATATTTTTTCCGAAAACCATTTTATAAAAATTTATAAAATAATTTTTTTTTCCAGTAAAAACGACATTTAATCAGATTTTATAATTTATGTCTCAATTTGCATTTGCCTTTGATTTGGCGAGGAATATTCTTTCTTTTGGGTTATTAAAATTTGTAACAAACATCCTTCTTACAAAGCTTTTTATTTCATCGTGACTGTTTGAAACATGCACAAAAACTGATTTAAAATATATAAAATTTATGTTTTAAATATTTTTATTAATTAATGTGAATTTATTTCAAATGTTGTTCTTATATTTTATAATATTGAATATAAATATTATTATGAATATAAGTAACACCTATTTTATAAAATTTTAGATGAATTTGAAAGACCAAAATATCTTTGGTTTGAAGGAAAACAAAGTTCAGGACTCCGACTGAGGTCACAACCGTCTTTCAATAGTCCTGTTTTGGGAATAATTCCTTGCAATACGGTTATAAGATATGAAGAAGAAGTATGAATCCATTTGTAAAGTTGATGTCTTATTATTTAATAAAAATAGACTATAAAATATTAGAAGTGTTCCTGATTTTCGGGAACTCAAATTGTATGTATATATTATTTTAATGTTGATAAATTAATTAATGTATTTATCTTAATTTAAGATGTTATTGGATAATACAGGGATATTATTTTAAAAATTTTAATTAAAGATTTGAAGATTGAAATGGAAAAAATTTTACTTTACTTTGTCCATCTTGAATGTTTATTAATTGGTTGTAGTGTCTTATTAATAATTACTCAGAACAGCTGCTCATTATGAAAATCAAAGCTCTTCTGTAAAACAGAAAACTCATCCTTTGAACAAGAAGAGATGCTATTTTTACAATGTAACCAATGATAAAGTTTCTTACTAGATCGACTTTATTGTTAATGCTCCTTAATTCGAGTTTTGAAATGACGATTTGTCTCTCCAATGTACTAGTTTTTACATCCGAAACAATCACATTTTAAAACCAGACTAGCTTGGAATCCACAAATTATTTTCGATTTATTTTAGAGGAAGCTTTGAAATTCGGATGTCATTGAAACCACTTTTACACTACTTACATTCTTGTAAATACTCTTCCTAAATGCTTTGAATCCTTCAGAATATGGCATTTTGATTATTTTTTGTGCTTTTCAATCTTTTCTTACCTTCTACTTATCTTAATCCATGTTCGTATAATAATTTGTTCTATGTAACCATAAGTTTTTGACATATCTGTTAGTTTGTACATGTTGTCCCTCAAGTGTATGAGCGGTTTGAGCAGTTCACCGACTTGCGAGGAAAACAACTACAAATGTGATTCCATTCAGAACACTCTCTGTATGTTGGCAGATACAGCTGTACAATAACTTTGAATTTTCTTTTATTTTGTTAGATATGCATACGAAATAATTTCCTCTTATTACTTTTGGAACACCCTTTATATTGCAATAAAATGTGTTATCATAAAAGATTATAAAAAGAAATTGCAATTATTTTTAAATTCATCAGTACAAACGATTTTTTTAAAAATTTTTGAATAAGTAAACAAGCTAAATTAATATATATATATATATATATATTTATTTATTTATTTATTTATTTAATATTTTAGCTTACTATTTTAGCTTTTTTTTAAATATTTTAGCTTTTCACTGAAAATAGTGTTTGGGTGAGACTTCATTTTGAGTCATTTCATCAATGGTATGGTCATTATCCGGCTGATCCGTTAGATCAAAGACCCGTTATTTCTGTTGAACAATCATTTCCAAATCCTGAATTCACAAACATGCGTAGAAAAACGGTGATCATAAAACCCCAAATAAAATCATCTGGATTCTGTAAAAAAACTGTTAAATCCAACTTAAAGCCATTTACTGAAGGATGGTGTTTAAAAGAACATCAGAATAAAGTGTTTCTGACTCCGGCTAAATTAAATTTTAATAATGATGTCACACAGAAAGAAAATATTTTTAAAGTAAGTTTAAGCTGAAATTTAAAATTTTCATAATTTATTTATTATAAATGAAATATTTTTAATAATTTTAAATTGTAGATGTTCTCAGAGACTAATATTCAGCCCACTTCTTCTCCATTTAAGGTGCTTTCTAAAACATTACCAACGAAAAGAAGGTTGAGTGCCAAATCAAACCAAACAGATTGTTCTAAATATTCGAGTAATACAATTACAGTTTCATTACCAAATTCACCGGAAATGGCCCTAAAGTAATTATTTACTGTTGTTTTTATGATTACATGATTTTAAAACTTATAAAATATTTCTGAGTTAATCGTATTTTATTGGTTTTAAGTATATAATTTTATCATATATAAATAAATCCCTGTTAAGCATTCAGGACTTCAAAAGCTAGTAACCAATGACTAAGCCCTATAAATACGAGATTTCTCAGGCTTTTTAAAAATAAAAAACAACTTTTGCTAATACGTATATACAAGTGGCATCCCAAATGTTTGTGGATAAATAAAACTGAATTCATGATAATATATTAACATATTACTCATCATCAGAATCATCATCAAATTTCTCAATAAAGTCACCTCGTAGGCGCACTCACTTCTCCCATCGCTTCTCCAAATTCAGATTTAATACTGAACGTATTATGAATTTTATATGTTTTAGATACGAATGCTCAAATTGAAGAAGTCTTAAGGTTCATAATAGATATACTTGTTGATGGATTCCCACATTTTCTCGACATTGCAAAAGTTAAGTCCTCACAGTGGCTGCTTGAGCTCGGAAAATAAATGGTAGTTGCTTTGCGCAAGGTCTGGCGTAGACCGAGAACGATTGGGTCATTGTCATTTGAGCTGGAAGATGGTATCCATTATAAGTGTGGTCGTATGGAGAGTCACATAGAATAAGTATTAGAATAAGAATAATCATAAGAATATGTCTAAAAATCAATTTAGGTTAAATTTGCAAAATTTTGTTAAATTTGTCTAGCTAAAATTTTACTATGATAAAATATATGCTGATAAAATGCAAAATTGCGGATGAAGCGGACGTTTTTTTTACGGAGGAAGAGGGACTGTCAGTGAATACGCGTAAAGTTGAGAAAACTTTGAATAATCCGCATCGAGGCGGTTCTGTCTGTACAGCGTCTTTGCCGAAAGGCTCCGAGAGCCGAATTAACTGACTGACAGTTAAATCAACACAGAATTCGAAACAATAAATAATAAATTATAATAATTACGATTCAAAAAATTAAAACAGAAACTTTCAAAGTCGAAAATTCAGCTCACCCGTTATATTTTCTAGTAAATACATGGTTTTGCAAAGTAGACAAAGTTCCTGCTGGTAGTTAGCCAACCCACTCCGCTGGTAGTCAAAGGGTTAGGAAATTGAAATTCGGATTTTTTTATTTAACTATTGGTTATCGAAATGGCTTCTCAGGAAGAATAATCTTGATATATTGTCTTGATTGACTTATTAGTCTTCCTTTTGTAGGTAAATGAAGAGAAAACTGATTTTTAGAACGGTACGGTTCTGATTAATGGATTTGATGTTAGAATTGTAGCTCAAATTATATACAAAAGTTAACTGCAATAGTTAATTATTTCTGCCATTTAATTCCTTATAAATTTATCTCTATAAGCGATATTGATTTTTTTTAATTTTTAATTTGTAATTTATACTTTACAATTTAATTTTTTTCTGAGATATAAATTTTATAATACACCGTGCGTACTCAGAAATAATTTATTCAATATCACAAAATGTAACCAAAATGATTAAGAGTGATTATTATCATTTCCTTTAGAGTATGCTTCATTTCGAATATTTACGTTGCACTTGTTCTATTTGGAGAAAGTATTGGACCATTTTTAAATACGAAAGCCAAGCATATGTGTGGTAGACTGAAATAGGTATAATGATTGCGTGCTAATGGTAAAACCCGGTTGAAGAGGAAATTTTCCTAAATAAATAATTAACTTTTCTTATTGCAATCTTTATTGTTATTCAAAATCCACAAAGAGATTGATTATATGTTTTTATTCATATAAATAAAAAGATATTGATTTTAGTTAAGATAACTCATATGTCGATACACAAGTGTGTGACTTAAGTAAAGGTCCCTGCAATGTCTAACATTCAGATTGATTCAAATACGTTTCGTCAAATATATAAGAACATACCATATTTTGTACATTTCGTCTTAAAAATAGAAAAATAATTAAACTTATTTTTGCATCTATATTTTTTGATCATCCTACGTCTACGATTGAAGCTTTTATATGTTAAATAATAAGATCATTTAAAAACGTAAAATAGATTAATTTAGGAAATATCAATATAGCAGTTTTGTCTTTTTATTAAAATTTAAGAAAGTTATTTCTTTTAGACGAAAGACACAAAACAAATTAACTGTTTCAAGTTCTGCATCATCAAGTCAGCCAACGAGTCCTGGAATTTTGAGGCGGAGATCGAACAAAAATCCTAACACACAAAATAATCAGGTTTCTTTTAATTTTTGTTTTATAAGCAGTTCAAATAATTGTTAAATTTAAGAATCCAATTAAGGCACTTTCACCTCTGCAAGCTGAGACCCAAAGGGCGCTTTTTGCGGCAATGATTTGGCAAAACGGTCTTGTGTCTGACTTGATACAAATTGCGGAATCTTTAAATCTGTATTCTGCTTACAATCAATTAGAAAATCAGGTAAATAATACAAGCAATACCGAAGATATCAGAAATATTCCCTCCTTCGATGCGGCGCCTTCCTTGTCTAATGCCATAACAAGAAGTAATTCTCAGAACACCGGCGATATGAGTTTACTGTCCGACTGTGGAGTCATGAGGAACTTCTCCATTACTAATGTTCCACGAGTCATCCCATCTCTGGCGGACCTTGTAGCAAATGCTGTTGCAGCAACATCAAACGTACTTTCAATAGTTTTTTTTGCATTTAATGTCGACTTTTTACAATTAATATCCATTATTATTTATAACAGAAAGACTAACGAAAGAAAAATTGTATTTTTTTAAATAATACTTTCCTTCCAGATAATTAATAAAGATAATATTATATACAATCTAGAATTGCAACTGTCTATAATATAAATTATATTTTAATTACATTTTTCCACCAAATCGGGAAATATAAATTAATTTAGATAACTAGTGAAATACTTAAGTAAACACATAAATGTAGGTAAATAAATAAATCTTTTGATTGAGTCAACCTAGATTTTACAAGTCGTCTGGTCAGTTGCTCCTTCTATGGATGATCAAGGCAAATTTTTTTCTTGAAGAAGAAAAATTCACATTATATGATATAAAATATCTACAAATGTATATTTTAAATTCATCAAAATCTTTTGCTTCGTTAATAGGTTTGTTCTTTTAATCTGTT
>MQRK01215238.1:22954-35419 GCA_001938485.1 Girardia tigrina
ATATATATATATATAAATTAGGTCGACAAGTATGAAATTTGTAGAACTAAAGTCTGCGATTATTGATAATTTACCAAAACAAATACTTATACAAACATCAAAGCATGCATCCATATTATCGATACACTTTTGCCATGTGCGCGCTGTTTGTTGAGGTCATTTGAATAAATATTTGGTGGGCAAGAATCTATAAATTCCTAGAAAGCCATTTTTACGGAATCTTCGAAATCGAATTGTTTTATATCAAAACTTTCAAATTGAGAAAGAAATGGTAGTCAGTTGTTCTAAATTGGGGAGTATGATGAGTATGGAGGATGATCATAATTTCCAACTCAGGTTCCTGTAGTTTTGTATTGTCGTTGACTAAGATGGGAGTTGATCTGTATACAAAATGCGGCTGTTTATCTATGTGTTTCCACATCATATCTTCCAATTTGTTACAGTATAAAACTATTGTGACCGACGAACCTAGTTTCGTGAAATCATAATAAATTACACAGGCAGCAGACCACCAAACACTTAAAATAAGCTTCTTTTGATGAATTTTGTACTTTAAATTATGTTTTGGTACATCATTCGTATTTAACAAGCTTGATGAGCTATTGTGATCATTGTGTTGCATCCAACTTTCACCACAAATGGCGATTCGATTCAAAATGTGATCACATTTATAACGAAAAAGCATCATCAAGCAAGAAACCAAACCCTTTTGTTTCTGCTAATGAAACTTTTTAACTTAATCGATTTTAGCCAAGTGATTCAATATTGTTTGCTTTGCAACAGGAAACTTTAGCAATAAATCATGAGCAATTTCTGATCGATCCGATTGCATTTTAATTTTGAGTTTTTAAATTACTACCAGCATTCCTTGGCGACCCTAAGATTCATTATTGAGATTCAAAGTACCTTTTACGAATTTCATGAACCAATTTGAGACTATCTGTTGCGTAGTCAGATTGTATGCAAATACTATATTTATGTTTTCCATGGTTTCTGATGCGGAGGTTACAAGAAAAAACTCGTACTTCATAAAAGATCGAAATTATACCTTTTCCATTTTTGAATACTGATTATTAAAACAAGTTATCAATAATTTTATTTCATTGCTATTGACATGTTCAAATAGCCGAGATACGCAGCAATCAAACAAAACTGAGCTACTAAATGCTAAGTCAATTATTATAAATATTTGAATTTATTGCAATCATGCATACAAATGAATCTAATACTACATAAATTTATTTAAATTAAAATTGGTAATATTTTCTACAATAGAAATTTAACAGATTTGTTTATTTTATTTCAGCAAAAACATTTAAGTGTTTTTAAATATTTTCCATTAAGATAACATAAAAACATAAAAGGAAAACAATAAATGTTGGAAGAATAATTCAGAAATTATTTTTAAAAATATTATAATAATTATTTACCAAATTATTATCATTAGATTTACAATATTGATAAATCCTAATTTTATTTTTAAGTTAATAATAAAAAAGAATAAACTATAAATTTATACAACAAACCTTTATGCAAAATGTCTCCATTCATTTTCCTTTCCACCGGAAGAACTGTTGGTGCGGTCTCAACACTTTCATTAGATTTTGCTGCAACAATAATAATATTAATTTTCAAATCAAAACATTATTTATATTAAGACATGAATGTAATTAGTACAAAACTTTACATGCATTATACAACTATTAATATAAAGAAAGATTTTTTCAATGCTCATTAAATAAATAAAAATAAGGGCTAGTTTTTTTCTTTGACCTTCAAACAGCATCAGTCAAATTCCAGAACCAATCCCCCAAAACAAGTTAAAAAATTTTCTTCTTTTTAGAATAAAAATAACAAGTTTTACTCTTCCAAAACTTTTGAAACAAACACTAAACATTTTTGTAAAACTTATATCCAAATTTATAATATTTTATGAAGTAATTATAATAATTAATTTAAAAGTAATTCTATTATTTATTATGATAATTATATGAATGCAAACTTGTGCAAAAGTCTGAATACATCTACATTTTGGTTTAAATATCTGAATTATTATGCATATTATTTTTATGACTAAAAGTGACTTCAGTAACAAGTAAAAGTGCATATCTGAATAATATAATTATTTGATTAGTCAATTTTTGATACTTCATCAAGTTAAATATAGGGAAATTAACAACAATAACTCTAGCAAATATCGTCCTTCTTAAGATGAAAGGATATTCTTTAGGGTGATTACTGTTCTTATTATTTTACATTGCAAAAATGAAAGGTCTTACATTCGAGGAACATTTGCAATCAGATAACATTATTAACCGTAAAATAAAAAGTTGAAAAAAATTCGCTTTTTCATTTTTTCCTTTTTTTAAATCCATAAAACTGTTTTCCTATAAAAAAAATAAAAACTGAAGTATAAAATAAACGCTGAATTAGTTGATTCCCATTGTTTGAAAAGTTTAAGTTCGATTTCTTTGCGTTTGTTTCTTTTAGTTGTATAAAATTTTTGGTAACCAGACAATTCGACACAAGACAATTCGATACAAGACAATTCGACACACGTTTTTTTTTCAACTATTTAAATTTTTCCACTATTCTCATATGCCCATCTCTCGATGATTGATTAATTTTCAAACAATTGCAATGCAATAAACAAATGTCACCCAACAAATAATTTGTCTTTTGTGTAGTTTGTTACTATCACATTCGCACTGCTCAGTATAGTTTAATTTTTACTAAGGTACAGGCCAAATTTATTTCTTGTGTCATATTAATTAGTGTGCGTACACATCATACACACTATACACTGCTTATTACACACCCTTGTTGTTAAGATTGTGTATTTTTGGTAGCGTAGCCTTTTGGCCGTGGGTACACTCAATTATGCACAAGCATATGGTTTGGGTTTGCATATATATTTGAATGTCTCAGTAGGCAAGGAACCTGGTGGCGCCTATCTCCTCTCCAGGTATGGATTGTGTTAATTTGCATAAAATATCAGGCGAGCTAACACTAAATGCCAAAAGATATATTAATATGTCGAATGAGTTGTTGCTACCACGGATGAAAACTCATTAACGTAACACATTTTAACACAATGGTGTACCGTGTCGTGAAGGAAAATCAATCAAAGACTTGTTTGATAAAACAAATAATAATGTATTCTGTCTTTGGTTCGGTTCCTCTCCAGATTTAAACCTAAAACTAAATTGTTAAAAAAAACACTCTATAAACCTATAAGATCTTTTTAAAAATATTCATAACTTAGGATTTCTAAAAATATTTAAAGGTTAAGATATGATAAAGATTGTTTACTTAAAATTTAAGATTGAGTACAAAATAATATAAATTAAATTTTGCGCTAAAAAATTGAAAATTCAGAAAATATGAATTTTCAAAATTGAATTATTACAAAAAGTCTGTTAATTAACATATAAATGAATGTGTACTCCAGATTACGATGTTACTATAATTAGATGTCACATTGTAGACCACGATGTGCATGTTCCTTTAGAGAAGTCACAGAAAATGACTACGTTTTTTTTCTACTTTCAAAAGATTAGCAGCACCGCCGTTTGAAAACAGTAATAAGAGGTCAATAAATATGATTGTCAATCGCCTGTGTAAGTAGTGTTTATGCCACTTTCATAATTTTCAAATTCAGAACTCATAATTTAACACCACTATTTATTAATATAACAACAATTCACATATTTAAACAAATTTTCCTGTTAATTCAATTATCTAGCCATAAATTAATCTATTAAATTCTTTCCGATTCAATTTTTAAAATCTTGCAAATTTTAAAATTAAAATTTATTAAATAATTTTCACAATAAAACTAAAAATTTATTTTTATTTTTAACTAAATATTTAATATTAAATGGTTTTCTTATCATTTTTAATTTTAAGATATTTAATGGATACATTAAAAAACCATATTTTTGATTTTTAAATAGGTATTTAATTTTTTATGATTTTCTTTTATTGTATCATTTTTAATTTTTAAAATATTTAAAAAAAACACATTAAAAACATATTTTATTTTTAAATACGTATTTGATTTTTTAATAGTTGTTTTATTATATCATTTTTAATTATAAACTATTTAATAAGCATATTTACATTAAAATATTTTAACTTTTAAATTAAATAAATAATAAATTATTTCGGCGAGATGCAAATTTAAATTAACCCCTCATAACCTGCAAGATGATGTAAAATTGATCTCAAAACTGTAAAAACGAATGACTATATGACTAAAATTTTTATCATCATTCATGATAATTCAAAAATAATATTTCATTTGCATTATATAATTAGAAAAGTTGGTTGACAAATTTGTCAGATAATTTCAATATATTAACCCGCTTGTATTAATAATTGAAATTAGAATTATAATAATATAGTTATATTAATTAACACAAACTAACAGAAAGAATAAAAATAATATGAACATAATAAAAATTGAAATTTGTAAAATAAATACGTTACTTTAGTTACTGTGTTTGTTAAGAATTTAATAATGATAATTTAGTCTTTGGTTGAAAATTTGTACTACAATCTATAGCATAATTTCGTTATTGAATGAAATAATCCTGAGATTGAATGGTTGATCAAATAATTTCGTTTTTTTATTTTGAATATCTAAAATGTTCTGCTAATCTTGAACAATAAGTCGTGGATTTAGTGAGACAATTTGATTTAACGGTATTAATACGATTATAATGGAAAAGATGTTGCTATACAATTCTTTGCTCAAATACGAAACAGCATACAATGTTAATTAATAATTTATGTATCATTTTGTATTTATTTATCGTTTATTTATTGATTTTGTTATGAAATTAAAATTCAAAATTGGAACTAGAAAATAATTATAATAATAAATAAACATGTCTTAATTTAATGTATATTATTATCTAAAAGAGTATGAACGTATATATGAGTATATTCTCCCGTCTGATTGTGGCCGCTCATGGTAAGGCTCATCAGACGGGACTGAATAAATGATTATTGGTAACTAGTAAATAACCCTTCATACATGACGGTTATAATTATATAGAGTTAAAATTTCAAATAAATTTTCAAAAGACTTTTCTTAAAATTCCTTTATTTTCGACATGAATTATTAATTTAATTATCTACTTACAATTGTAAGTAAATAATATTAGTGTTCCGCACAGAATCAGTCAATCCTTCAATCAGCTACAGAATTGGACTATTATATATATGATATATAATTATAAATATATTTTATAAATATATTTATCAAATTAAGACATATTATTGACAGAAGCATATTACAATTACATTATATCAATTATATAACTAACATGGGTGTTTTGAACGATTTTTTTTATTTCTACTATCTCTTACAAAGAAGATGATTTGTGTTGAATTAATACTCTCTGACTTATAGTTTTCAAGAATTTCTTTAAAATAGTTCTTTCTTTTGTTTTCTTGTTCTATAAAGAGTATACAATATTTATAATGTTTTATGTTTTAGATAAACTTCACTATTGAAATTTAATTTAATTTAATTAATAATTACATATTAAATAAATAAATATTCCTTAAAAATGACTCTCTAACAATGGATATAAAAACATAATAATATAATGTAATAAAAAATACTTTGTAGTCATTTAATTTATAATTAAATAATTACAATTATAATGATAATGTCGCTGAAGAAGGAAACTTTGCAAAAATATACTTAGACGTTTAGTACTCTAAAAGTGGCAAGGTATTTTGAATGAGATTTAGAAAACTTTTGTAATCAGGTGTAGAAATTATAATAAAATGTATAGCTATTTTACAATTAAATTTAAACACAATTAAGGGTAAAGTATAATTTAAGTTAACATTATAACATGTTAACATTATTCGGTGAAGACGAATTGTCAACTCCATGTAGAAATTATGAACAAAAGCAATCAAATATATATAGAAATAGGCCATATGATGAAGTGTCACTTAAATCGTGATATGATAGATATGAAGGTTTTCTAACTTTCTTTAAGTACTTTATATAAAGAATGATAACTAAATTATTCGATTAACAATATTTATTTAATTGACTACAGAAGGTTAAAAATGTTTCTCGCTTAAACCACTGAAACAGGAAATTAGGTGTATAGGAACAATAAACTATGACTTATATTAACTGATAGCTCTAAACACAATCCAGAAAATAATTTATCAAAAGGCTTTCAATACAAAATATTATTAATACTATTTTGATATTGTGAGGAATATTTTAAATTGTTTGAATCTGTAAATGTATGGATGCTGTATGTTGATTTAAGTATGTTGAACTTAGAAGGGTGATTCTCCCACCCAGATGGAAATTGGTATTTTTTATTAAATTTAAAGAATTGACTATTCAAACATAATTCAAATAATAATTTGATAAGTTTATATTTTTTAAATTAACAATTAAAATTAAGTTTAAATTTTTTTAAGAAAAGAAATGCATTTAATTAGATATAAATAAAATTATTAAAATATAAATTAAATTCATTTTTAACAATTTAATAACATATTTATCATTTTGGGTTTTTGTTAAATGGTTTAAATTATTATTTTTAAAAATTAAATATTTTAAAAAGATTTAGAAAATTTTTTCGAATAATTATGATTAAAAATAAAAATAATAAAACCAATTAGAACGATATCAAACAGTGACAGATTGTTTGAGAGTTGCAATGACTCTAAATGTGATAGTAATAAAAATTCAAATGAGAACTGTCTCGTTGTTCTTAATAGTTATGATGATGGGATATTGTTTTGAATTTTTAAAACTCTTTAGTTCGATTGCTTTGTACCCACAGCTTTTAATATTTCTTTTTGTGGGTCGAGAAATAATGATAGGATTATCAGCTGTATTCGACCGCATATGGCTCAGATAGAGGGAAGACTATACTTGTCTGAACGCAACCGAATACGTTGTGAGATTAAATATGAATGTAATTGTTATTGATGAACATGCATCAATATAGCTTGAAGAGTTAGTTGCAACTGAATAATTTATTATAGTTTACGTGAATTCTTAATATTAAAAATTTATTTTATTATTACTAAATTGTTGTCATATCTCTTATCTCCTCACTTAAGCGGCTCTTAAGGTAAGGCCCTTCAGTAAGAGTATGGGACAAGATTATAAAAATAAATATGTAACTAGTTAATCAAAAAATTAATTTTTTTATGTATATTCTTTATGCAGGCAGAACTCTACTTTGCCAACAAAGTTTTAATTAAAAAAAATAATTTCAAAAAAACATATTTTAAGATCTACATATTTATAAGTAGATCTTTTTCAAATTATATTTTTCAGAAACTCTGATGGGACCGTTTTTTCCAAATTCTGAAACCTAAAAAGTTTTTTTGATCATATTTTCACATTATCGTTTAATGTCAGTAAAAATGAGTAAGTATGCAAAAGTTTGGAGAAAATTAATTGAGTAAAAAAACCTTCAAAAAGAGGTTTCTAAATTACATGGATACGTAAACCTATATACATAGAAATTAAGCTAATAAAAAGAATGGAAAATGACATAAATAAGGTATATTTAATTTTAATATAAATACTAATATATTTGTGTTTAGATAGGTCAGTACAGTAGTTTATTGGGTATTAATCAACAAATTTAATTATATAAACTTGTATATGAAAGGATAATTCCAGTTATTTTCTAAGACATAAATAAGGCTGTGATCATCTGAATTAATTGGAAATTTCTGTATATTGAACCACAAACCATGAAAAAAATAAATTTTAATAAAACTTTAAATAACTAATAACACAAAAAATTCTTTGTAAAATTTTTAAAAGATATATTTAGAACGACAAGTTTAATTTTTTAATAATGTACCTTTTAAAAATGATGTCTAAAACAAAACAAGACAAAGGTACATTATTAAAAAATTAAGCTTGTCGTTCTAAATATAACTTTTTAAAATTTTACAAAGAATTTTTTTAAATTAAGTATTATAATACTTGAAATTAAATTAACCGTGTTATCTGCCTTCGGAACGGCCGAAATCATTAATTAAAAGTACTTCAGGACATTTTAAATTGAGAGTAATCTTTACCACTAATAAAGTATCAAGTTTCCTTTCAAATAAATCTAAAACTCCTTTGAGTGTGCAAGCAAACCTAGTATATCAATTTAAATGTTACAAGTGCGATGTCCTGTACATTGGCGAGACGAACCGTCATCTCCGAACTAGAATTGCTGAACATACTCAATCGACTTGAAACAGCTCCATTCTAAAACATAAATTAAATTGCAAAGATTGAAATAAAGTCGACTATAATAAAGAATATAAAATATTTTCTAAAAATATTTGATAATTATAATGAGAAGATAATCCCCGAAGCATTGTTAATTAAGCATTTTAAACCATGCTTAAAGGAAGCAGAACCTTTAGTTGCCGCCGTTTTGTCACCGGACAATTATATAAACCTCTATGTGCAAAAGAAGAGATTTTTAGATTTTGCGAAAAATATTGAAACTTTTTTGCTTTTTTGTTTCGTAAATCTATTAGTCGCCGGAAAATTAAATATGTTTAAATAATAAGAAAAAAATGGTAGTAAATTTCATAATAGAATCAATAATCATAATAGAATCAATAAGAAAGAAAAAATATTTTGTATATTATTCTTAGAGTTATCAGTTTGATTTTGTAATTTTTGATAAATATAATCAAGAGTATCTTTAATTAACTTTGCATATGATGAACAAATAATTAATGATGTTAATAATGTTCTGTTTTATTCTGTTCTGTCTCTGTTCTGTTTTGTCCTGTTCTGTTTTGTCCTGTTCTGTTTTATCCTGTTATGTTTTATCTTTCACTGTTTTATCTGGACACCAATTATTTATATGCATAAAAATAGTATAATTACCTAATTATTTAACTTAATTATTATTGTTATACTCTGACAACAGTTTTTGTTTGGTATGTGAGCTCTTTGATGAAATTATGAATGGTAGAATTTTTTTTATCATCTCTTTTACTAACTTTGTAATCTCTGATTGCATTATTTTTTTTATTTGCGTTGCTTTTGTGCATTTGCTCCATTTTTTGATTGAGATGTGTGTCAGATTGTTGAGATCAGTTTGGGGACCGCTTATTGTTTTTATTCATTTATTTATTTTTTCGTTGTTGTCTGCTTTATATATATTCTATCTTTACGAATAGTTTATTTTAACAATTAGTGTGATTTGTCTTGTCTGTCTTTATATGCATAGAAGTCGTTTCTTTTATTATTTTAAAACTTTCCTTCTTGATAATAAATACAAAAAATGTGTTCAATACCATGAAGAAATGACTCAAGTGTCAAATATTTTATTATCCGTGACAAAAAAAGAGTGATCCTAATCAAGATTTAATATTAAAGCTATTCTACAATTTCTTGCAACGAAAATATCGATGTTCCTATACACCAGGTTTTGCAGAGCCACTGGAAGTCAAAGGACATAAAAAGAAACCTTTGATAACTAATCCATCCGAGTCAGATGCTTTTCCGCCACAATTTTTATTTATTATTTTTTATTATTTTACTGTAGTTTAATGATAAAAAGCAAATTATATATCACTAAAAAATTAAAAAAATAAAATGTACAAAAAATATCATGATTCACATAGCCCATAGTAATATGGGATATTTGAATTTTGATTTAAAAAATATCAATTAACAAATTATAATTATTATTACCTACATACAAGAAAATCATTTATTTTGGTCAAGCGTATTTTTTGTCTGCTTTTAAATTATACGACTGAATTATATTAATGATATTGTGAATTTTTATGACTGCTGATTATTGACGATATATAAATTTAACGACACTTATTACTGACTGATATATTTGGCAACAATCGACATCCGTCGAAATATATATATATATATATATATATATATATATATCGAGCCACAATTAACGGCGCATATATCGAACAAATAAATGTAATTGAAGATCAAGATGGAAACATACTTACAAAAAGTACAGAGATTGCTCAAAGGTGGAAAGATTACTGTAGCGAATTATACAACTTTAAAGCAGATGTCGACAAAAGCGTGATCGCTGAAAATTTTGAAGCAAATGGAGATGATGAAGATCATGGATGCAAAATTTTAAAATCAGAAGTAGAGGCTGCCATAAAAGGTTTGAAGAGGAACAAAAGCCCAGGATAACATCAAATGGATAACATCAGCGCGGAACTAATTCAGAATGGAGACGAAAATACAGTGACCATTCTCCATGCAATATGCAACAAAATTTTAAAAAGTGGAGTTTGGCCGTCACAATGGACTGAATCTATCCTCATACCAATACCGAAGAAAGCAAATAGTAAAAAAGTGCAGCGACTTTAGAACGATTAGTTTGATCAGTCACGTATCAAAGGTTATTTTGAAAGTGTTACAAAGAAGAATCACACCGAAAGTGAAGCAAGTTCTTAGCGAGATGCAGGCAGGCTTCAGAAGAGACCGCAGCACTACGGAGCAGATAACCAACTTAAAACTAATTTCTGAGAAAACAAGAGACCACAAACGAATAATTTGTCATAACTTTATAGATTTCAAAAAGCTTTTGACAGGGTGTGGCACGAAGCATTATGGCACATAATGAATAAACACAACATAAGAAAACATATCACGAATATTATTCAGAGCCTTTACGAAGATGCAAAGGCAAAGGTGTTGACAAGTGAGCAATTTAGCGACTGGTTTAAATCATCAGTAGGAGTAAGACAAGGTTGCATTCTTTCATCAACACTGTTCAACCTTTTTCTTGAGAGAATTGTTATGGAAGCAATAGAAGTTCTAGACGATGTTGGAATAAGCTGTGGATGAACAAGAATAATCAACCTACGATTTTCTGATGACATAGACCTAATCGCCAAAGATGATGCGAGATTCAGGAACTCACGAACAGATTACACAAAGCTTCAAACAATTTCGGAATGGAAATCAACAGACAATAAAGCAAAGTAATGGTTTCAGGAAACCATAACAACGAGATTAAACTGGAGATTTTCATTGAAGGGGAGAAACTGGAACAAGTAAGGAGTTTCAAATATTTAGGCTCTACTATCGCAGAGAATGGAGGAAACGAAGAAGAAATCAGAAGCCGGATTGGCATATCAACAAGCGCAATGATTAAGCTTAGCACAGTTTTTAACCTCAAAGAAATCCATCTCAAGAGCAGATTGAAGATCACTAAGATCGTCTGGGCAACACTCCTCTATGGATGCGAGAGTTGGACAATAGACCAGAAGAGTATGGATAGGTGTAAAGCATTTGAAATGAAGTGCTACAGGAGAATGCTGAAGATCACGTGGAAAGAAAAGAAGACAAATGACTTTGTTTGGAGCAGAGTGACAGAAATACTAGGTAAAAGACCGGAATCAATAGAAGAGATCATCAAGAGAAGAAAGCTGAAATTCTACGGTCATCAAATAAGAAAACAAGCATTAGCAAAGGTTATGATTGAGGGAAGAGTGGAAGGAGAAAGACCAATAGGAAGACCAAAGAGGCAATGGATGGACGATTTAAAAGAATGGACTGGACTGAGTATGGAATGTCTGAGAAAAGAAGCTACAAATAGAAAGATGTGGCGAAGGTTTGTTTATAATTGGGTGCACCCACGGCCCAGCGGCTAAGGTCAAAGGAAGAAGAAGAAGATATCGAACTGAATACATCACTAATTACTTAAAGAATCAAGACAAGTTTCAATCAAGATTTATTTATCTCTAATACAAAGGACATTCGTATTTATCACCATTCGAGTTATAATTGTCTCACATTTAGTGGGTAAAAGTTAATTGAATTAAAAGTTTACGGTTGAATTAAAATTCACGTTATTGCTTGTTTGTTAATATTTTTTTACCAAATCTCAACTAAACAGGTTCACCAAATAATACTCATTTTTGGTTAACCTGTTTAGTTTCACAGAATAATTAAAAATAACAGATTTGCGTTCCTAAGAGTTGAGAATCACATTTGTTATTTTTACAATTATGATAAAGTTAATTTAATACATCACAAATTTTCCATTAAATTTTAATCTATTTTTTAAATATTTTTTTTAAAAAAAACCGTTTTATTTTGATCCTTATTGTTTAATTTATAAAACAATTATCAAGTTTATCAGTTGCGAAAATCGTATAAATAAATAAAATTCGGGGGTAATGTATAAAAATGCATTAAATTTGGCTAAAACATACCGGATACGAGAATCAGCTTAATTTTCAGCAATGTCTTGAAGAATCAATCCAATTCTTAAACAATTTTCAAAATAATGAAAAGTTTTAAAGTTTTCTACTACGGTCTTTTTTTCTCCATTAAAAACAGAAATGTGTCCACCTTTAAACACTACCCCAAAATAAATTATCTGGTGAATTTGAAAATTTTAACTAACTCTTCATAATGACATTGTGAGTGATATGAATGAAATC
>MQRK01215238.1:43613-59464 GCA_001938485.1 Girardia tigrina
TATATATATAATTAAAAAAGAATTAAATAGAATTGAATTTAAAAATAAAGTTGAAAATTGTTCATTTTGAATAATTTTATAGAAAATGATGACTCATTGATTCAATTATTACAGAGCAATCATGAATTTCCATTCATTCTACCATCCCTTAAGGCCAGTGTGTTTGCCGATTATTTCAGAAAACGAAATGGCAATCTCTGATTGGTTGACCAATCATAGTGATCATTGAGCCAGACATTCAAAATCAATCATAAATTCAATTCTCAATTATCAATACTTTCAAAACAGGAATGCACGGTTTTTTTGAAACAAATATTTACGATTACCTGAAAAAAATATTTTATAGTAACTATTTTTGCTCTTGTGATTTGAATTGAAATTTGATTCCACAATTCTTCTCTGGTTATTTAAATTCGAGAGAATGCTTTTGACGATTTTATTGAACTTTTGTCGAATTAAAATGAGTTATAAATTTGAATGGAAATAATTATTGTTTTGTAAATTTATCAAATTTTAGCTGTTATAATTTGAACTGTATTTGAATTCGAATCAATTTGATGTTTTTGTTATTTCTCCATTAAAATAAAAAGACAATCATTCTGAACATTTTCAAATGAGTCTGGCATGAACTCGAAATTCCCGAGCTTCAAATCTACCTTTAGCGTCCTGTCATTTTCACCCTCCGGTCTTTAGTCTAACCGGAATAATGAATAAAAATGTTTGAAACGACTAAATAGTGAATTTATTTTAAAAAGACCTTAATTTTTGTTTAAAAGCAATTTATATATTTTTCATAAATTAATTTATTTAAATGATATTTTTGCACAGAATTTTTGAAATGTAAGAATAATTGTTTTGGTGATTCTAAGCTTGGCTTACAAAGGTAATTTTAAGTACTGATAAAGATCAATGAATTTTAGTAAGTCAGTTACATGATCAAGTGAGCGTAAAAATATTGTTTAAATGGAAAAATATTTAAGGTATGTTCTTGCTTTGGAATTAAAAAGAAGACATAACATTAATATTTTGTACAATTAAGGACAAGTGTAACATTCAAGGATGTACAGTCAGGTGCAAAAGTCTCTTTGATTGGTTAACCTTGGACGACCAGATCGAGATCTTGAACATAAGGAACCAGTCTCCCTTTTTATCTGAACAGTCTGACACACAACTCCAAGAGAAACATTAAGAGTTGTAGGTATTTGTCGATAATAAACGCCTTACTTCTACAATGCCAAAACTGCTGCACGCTGTTTTGTTGTTAGCTCCTTGCCGCGGACAGGCATGATGCTAAAATAAATAATGACAATTTAAAACTTGAAAAGTAATAAAAATCAAATATGCATTTAATCATTTAAATGGTTTTTTGTATATTTAACAAGGAATACACAAACATGCAGTGCAACAACAAAAAGCAGTATAGACACAAGTGTTCACAAACTTTTGCACCTGACTGTACATTTTTATAAATATTTTTGCAGTGATTTATTTTATCTATCATTCAATCTTTTTCTATTTTCTTTTCATCAATACTCACAGTTTCACAAGCATCATTGGGTTATCTATGCTCTTTTGTTTAATTTTTGATGTCTTCAATAAAACAAAAAGAACAGTAAACAATTAAATCAGTTAAGATAAGCAAAATTGGATAACCATAGCTTTTTAGCTAGTTAAATGGTTCTATAACATTATAATAAAAAGGTCATTGTTGGATGATGTGAACGGTAAAAGAAACAATTTTAATGTTAAGAGATCTTAAGTAAAGGTCAAAATTATTATTAAAACATTTCAACCAAAAATTAATAAGATTTTGATGAAAAATTTTATTTCAAAAGTTTAAATAATTTTTATTAAAAATATTTTAAAAAAAGAAAATATTTTTTCATATTTTAAAAGGATTTCTATTTCCATTTGACTTTACTTTTGAGTTGAAAATCCGCACAAAACTTTTGTTCATAACAAAATTTTGGTATTAGTTAGGATCGTCTCCCAAACAGATTTTGTGCAATATTTTATGAAGGTCTGGCATTTTTATTTGTTAAATATGTTGAAATTATTTAAATTGTCACGACTTTCAAAACTCATGCATCGTAGAGACAAAACATTATCTCAAAAGATGGAAGTGAACATTCACAGTCAAGCAGATCGTGAAAGGTTGTTGCAAGGTTGTTCTGATCCAATGTTGCAAGGATATAACTTCATAGATTTGAAAAGATTAATTTTGTCTTAAATATTTGAATTTCGATTCAAAATTATGAGAGTTTCTATTTCGAGTCAATACTAATCAGACACCATAACCCATTATTGAATATCCAAAATGAAAATAGTAAAACAGCTTTTTATCACCAAATATTTTATTATAATTATTAATATTAACAGAGGTGGTACTGTCCTATAGATAAGGATGAATAAATTTTAAAAAATATATAAACATGTCCATAAAATTTAAAAAATTGAATGTATGTTTAATCTTGATTACAAATATTCTTGTAATGGGTCTAATGTCACGTATATTGGAGAGATTTATCGTCATCTCTGTAAAGGGATTTAAAAAGGTAGATGAGTGGAAAACGGTAAACATATTTTTGAAGACACAAATGAATTAAGTAAATTATACCTACAAATAAAGATTTTAAAAATGTCACTGTTTCATATTTGATACTAACTGAATTATAAATTATATTTCTTTGTAGATGAATCGTAAAAGGAATATTGTTGTCACTAAACAAGCTCAAAATTATTTGATTTTTAAATGCTAAGGAATTTATAGTGTTAAAATTGGTTGGTATGATCGGAATTTCAAAGATAGTAAATTGTTGAAAATACTTCATTCAACTCCAATAATTAATATAAAACTATGACAAAGATCGATAGATTGCGCGTGACGACTTCTCAGACTGACAAAATGATTAAAGTAGTAGCTCGGAGAAATTCAACAGTTTCTGCAGCTGTTATCATGAGTTAGCTTCAATCACAAATAACTGTGAGTGTCCGAACGAAGAAGCAGATTCTTCAGTGCCTATTCATACTTTGAACATAGCATCATACTTCCAAACTCTTGAGATCCTCTAAAATATATTAACACTCATGTTCTGTTGCCATCAATATAAGAATCGGAAGGCACAAAATTTGAAGAAAAGGATATTCTTCAACGAACATACATATTTTTCAGTTCATGATTTTATTCATCATCTACCTAACCAATGTTACACTGACCGTGATTGTGTTACTGTGGCAATAGCTAGTGGTCCTGAGGATTATGGTTTGCACTATTGGAAATTAACATGAATGCTACAACATACTGGATTTAAATCTAATAGAAAACGGTTGAGTTAATATCAAAAGAAAGGTCACAATGTGGAACTTACTTCCCGTGTTAATGAGGAGTAGAATATGCGCAAGGTTAAAAACAAGGTGATTTCACCCTCTAATTGTGAATCAGTAATACACGCGATGCCTCTTCATATGCAGGCTGTTGTACAAACCAAAAGTAGTAACACTAAATATTTATTGTATATACATGTTCCTCTGCTGATTCTTTTGTATACTTTGCTCTTAATTCTTCTTAGTACAGATTATTTGATAATATTGCATCGGTCTTAAAATTTTGACTGGTATAGTATATTAACCCTTCGTAACATGGTGTGACACTTCTGTAACAAACCGTTGTAACTCTTACAGGATCTCTAACTATTAACATATCACATTTTAAATCACTGTTGCATATCTGTTACATACCGATCTATACAACAATATGTCAGCCAACATCGGCCTGTGTAGAGAGAAGTTTTTCTCTTCTCGGTAAATTGCTTGCCAAAGATATGAATTTTAACACTAAAAACGTTGTGTTTTACATAATAACAATGTATAATAAATAAATTTTATAATTGTTTTATTCTTTTTCCATTTTATAGTTGTAATGTTTAGGTCAAAATAAGGTTAAAATTTTTTTTAATAAGTCAAAATAAGATCAAAAAATGATCTATAAAGTCAAAAAAATAAGGTCAATTTTTTACATTTTTAAAGTCAAAAAAAATTGCCTTACTAATGATACTCATTTCTGTTTCTCATGAATAAATTTTAACATTTTTACTTTATCATATTATCTGTGAAATCACTAATTTGACCGACCCTGTTGTTATAATTTAACTAAGACTTAACATTTTATAACTCAGATTTTTTTGTTTGATTGCTATATATCTTGGCTTTTGGACACATCAATAAACATTAATTAATATCATTGATAATTTGTTTCAATAATAAAAAAAGTAATAATTTGAACTAATTTTGCATACGAGTTCCTAGATGGAACCTAGGAATCAGAAACAATGGGAAACATCAATAGTGTTTTCGGCTACAATGTTACTATGCATCAGACAGTCTAAATTTTGTTCAGGAAATTCCTGAAAGGTGATTTTAACCTCAATAATGAGTCTCGAAGTTGCCCAGGAATGGAGATAGTTATTGATGAACTGAAAGTAACTGTGGAGTCAAATCCACCACAAAGTATTCATGATTTATTGCTTACTTTTGCGGTTACAAAAGAAACAATATTGAATCACTTGGCTCATCTAGATAAAGTGAAAATGTTGGATAATTAGATTTCCCATGAGTTTAATGAAAAGAAGAAAAAAAAGCTTTTGGATGCTTGCTTGATAATACCTGTTCGTCATAAAAGTATCACTTTTGGCATGGAGTCGTCACTTGTGATTAGAAGTAGATCAAATATGATATTCGAAAACATTCTATAAGCTGGACAGATACGAATGAAGCACCAAAACATAGTCCAAAGCATAATATTCATAAGAGGAAGCTGATGGTAAATGATTGGTGGTCTGCTGCAGGTGAAATGCATTATGACTTCATGAAACACTATTTGTAGATCATACATAACAGATTTATACTGCAACCAATTGGAAAATTTGATTCAAAGAAAAAAAAATTCAAAGAAAATAACCACCTTTGGTAAAGAAGTCAAGTTATCTCATTCTCCACGACCGTGCAAAAACCCCATACTATACTTCAGGCTGTGACGAAACTACATGAACTTGAATTTGAACTTCTGCATCATTATCTATACTCAACAGACATAGATCCAACTTACTATCATTTCTTTCTTAATTTCAACAACTTTTTGATATGAAAAAAATTCAATTTCTAAATTGCATTAAAATGGCTTTCAATGAATATATAGATTCTTCGTCATCAAATTTTTATTCAAATGACCTCGACAAGCTTTCGCTCAAATTACAAAAGTGGGTCGATAGTAGGGGTACATAGTTTGATGAATGACATAAATATTTGTATTGGTAAATTATCATTACACTTTGACTTAGTTCTATAAATTTCATACTAGAAAACTTAAATTTTATTATTATAGAATATTATTATTTAACATAAAATAAAAGATCAAAGTAAGTACTTTAAATTTAACCAGATCTATTTCAAGCATATTTTTCAAATTTGAATAAAATTTTTCAGATTCCTTTTGTCTGTAATCCTTCATTGCCCTTCCCAATTTCAGTTGATATTTTCCAACTCGAAGAAGGTCTTTGTCTAAACCGTAAAATATTATATCTTTATTCATAAATAAACTATACATTTATATTTATTATTTAATTAATTTTAAAAAATGACTCTACCTTACATTGTTAACGACATATATATGGAGAATTATGTAGTTGTATAAATAAAAAATTTTCTTAAATTAGAAAAATGTCTTTTTATTATGTCACAATAATCAATTGATGACATAATCACTGCTTGTCTATATAAGCAGATTTTAAATTCATTTGTTTCTTGTGACCTGACGATAACGGTTATACCGTCGAAATTAATTGTCTTACAAAATAAATGTTTATTCAATAAATGGCGTATTTTTGTCTTTAAAAATAAATTGCCATCATTTTTTAATTAAATTTATTAATTTAATAAAATAAAGAATTTTCTTTCTAATTTTTTATTAATGATCATCAAAACATTTTTTCCATGATCATTTTCTCAAAAAGGCTTTGATCGATAAGATCAAATAAGAATTCACAAGACTCAATATTATATTATATTATATATTTTTTCAGATGATATTTGATAAATTAACGAGTAAATGTTACACTAAAAATAAATAAAAGGCTAATAGGATAAAAACAACTCAATGTTGAAGATAGAATATTAATAATAAATAATGGTAGCAATGAGATCAGTCGATCAGGCCTACTCATTTCGATACAGATCAACGTATATTTCATACAAAACCACCGATGCATTCATCGTTAGTCTATTATAAGATAAAATTCAATCAAAATAAGTTCAAAGAAAAAAATAAATAAAATAACTCACATAACAAAGGTGAATAATTTTTTATTTCTGGAGGCGAATTTCGAAGGGCGAATCCGAATTCTTCGATTTGCAGAAGCTTTTCGTACGAATCCGTGATACTATCGGTGATTCTGTCATCCAAATTGAATGCTGAATTATCGATTTATAATTGTTAATTTGTTTTAATCAGTTAAAAAATCAGTTTTGTTTTACTGGAAATGAAAATAATTCTAATTAATTGTTGAGCTTGCGTCAGTAATTAACTGTTAATTGTAAAGCAATCACAATCGCTAACAGGTTCTTGTTATGGACACAGAAATAAAATTTTTCTATAGATTTTATTAATATAAATTTTAGATTTTTTTTTCTTATTTTTTCTCTCTTTAATATATAAAATCATCAATTAATTAACTAATTATTTATTAAAATCGTGTGCGATAAAACTAAACATTGAAATTTAGAGGCATTGCCATACTGATCACTCAATACACTCTCCTGCAAATCTAACTACCGCTGCCTTTTAAAATGTTAACCTTTAATCATACACCACACTATTGAGGGAAAAATTATACCCGGCTGTCTCAGATTAACTTGATATTCAGGACAGATGTTTTCAACATGATCATGGTATTGATAAAAATGTTTCTAGAAACTGGTTGATCAACACTTTTGGTAATCGTTGGATCCTCATGCAAAGAGGAATGGAGTAGCCTCAAAGGTCTCCCAAACTAACTCCGCTTGACTTCTTTCTCTGTGGCATTAATCAGGAAGCAGTATGCATTACTAAACATTGTTAATTGAAAAAAATGAAAGGAGCTATAACCAAAGCTTTTCATTTAATTAATCCAGAACTTTGTTAAATCGATAAAGAACAGAGGTTAAAAGTGCATCGAGGAAAATGGTTGATAATTTGAGTATTTTGGTTGTGAGGAATATTTTAAATTGTTTGAATGTGTGAATGTTGTATGGTGATTTGAATATGCTGAACTTAGATGAAAATTGGTAATTTTTATTTAAATTTATAGGATTGACTATTCGAACATAATTAAAATAATAATTTGATGAGTTTATATTTTCTCAATTAACAATTTAAATTAAGTTTAATATTTTTTAAGAAAAGAAAAGCATTTAATTAAATTTATATAAATTTAATACGATTTAAATTAAATTCATTTTTAATAGTTTGGTAACATTTTTATAGTTTTGTGTTTTTATTTATAAATGAATTAAATTATTATTTTTAGTTAATATTTTTAAAAAATTAAATATTTTAAAGAGATTTAGAAAATTGATTTGAATAATCATGATTAAAAATAGAAATAAAAAAACCAATTAGTAAGATGTCAAACGGTGAAAGACTCCCTGATAGTTGTAATGACTCTAAATGTGAGAGTAATAAATTTTCAAATGAGACTTGTCTCAATGTTCTTGATATTGGTACTGTGCACTTACTTCTTGACAAGCATGTATGTTAAAAATAATATATATCTTTGATCGTATCATCAGTGATTGATTTTCTCACAATTTCTGTATTTATTTAGATCAATTCTGAAAGTTAACGTCGTTTTGAAATATACATGTTTTGTGTAACGAAGAAACGAATTTGGAAGATTTTGCATCATGTCTGTAAAAGTATATAATGACATCGTAGGAATCTCTCATGACATGGAAAGCATTGTAAATGGGATATTATATTTCAAAATTTTTAAATTCTACTTTATGTAAAAAATATTGGCTGATAAGAGACATACTTGAAGCATTGTGTTAAAGATTTTTTGTCCTAAAATTAATTTACAATTCCTACAAGTTTATTGAAAGTTTTTAATTATGAACTGATAACAAATTGTTAAGATAATCACTGACTTTATAAGCTGTCTATAAAAACTTTCTTTAAAGTAGCCGATTTTACTGAGAATACACCCATCCGATTATTGAGCGTTTACGATTTCACCCATAAGCATTTATTCAGACGTTATTTTATAAATCTAAATAGTTGTAACGACTTGACATGAGCCGTCCGGGTGGTTATAATAACGGATATAAAAGTCGGTTTGACTGGTCGCCAGGTCGACCATTCTGCTCGTAGAGCGTCCGCGGCACTCTCGATCAGTGCGGACCAAATTCCATCATCAAGCAATATCGATTTTTTGTCGATCACCTCCAACAACATGCAGATTTTCGGCGGTGACAATTGCGATTTCTTCACACAACTGGAATTCACGATCGATTTATTAGAGCAGACGAAAAAATCGAAGAATTATATGAATACGCGCACGCGTTTGTCGATTGGATTTCTTCGTGCAAATTGTTTTTGAAAAGGATCGATGGAATTCCGATGGACCTGGCCGACTTGTTGAGATTAGTTAAGGATTTTCACGGATTGGAATTGTTGTTTGGGTAGACCATTTTAGAAATTTTTTTGGTTTAATGTGAAACAAAAACGAAAGAATTTGATTTTTAAAAAATAAACTGACTAGGCATTTTGAAATTTTTATTAAATTAAATCACTAAAACAATATTATTTTTCCATTGTTTTTTTTATACATTGTAAAATAATTTTTTAACATAAAAATTAATTTTTTACGTTGTAAGAAAACATTTTTTACACGATAAAGTGAGTATTTTTTAATGTTTTTTTGTAAAATATTGTGGTACACAACAAAGGCTAACGGGAGTTTTTTTGTCTTTTATTTTGTTTCCAATTAGCGTCACTAAAATTGGAAATAACACTTTTAGGAAGGCTGTGGACTGTTTTTATAATTCTTTAAACATTGTAAACTTTACATAAAGTTTTTATTGCTAATATCGAAAATTTGCTAAAAAAATTATACGAATTATTGAAAAATAAATAAACATTTTTTGTATAATAACAATCAAAAATATTTTCAGATTATATGCTCTGTGCGTTTATATGCAAGAAAACTTAGTTCCTTGGCACCTGGATTTTCCGATTATACGCATTGGGTGTATTCTTAGTAAACTCTAGCATTGTTTGTTTTGATTATGATAGTCAAACCAGACTTAATAATGAACAACTCTAAAATTAAAATAATATTTATTATTATCACTATCACATAGAGTAGATTTAGTGCTCTTTACAATTTGATATTAATCTAAATGAATTATTTTAGAAAGATACTCTCATTCCAATATTTTGAGATACTTGGTAATGGGTTGTCCATAGAAGTAAGCCATTGTAAATAAGATACATTGATATAAATAATCTCAAAAGGAATACTGGACAGAATTATTACTACCGAGTACAACCTACAAGTTATTACTTCTAAAAGACAATATTAACGGTTTCTAAACACAATATTTCGGTCCTATGAACTTATTAAATCATTTGACTTTATTATCTTTTGTTTCTAGTTATCATAACCAATAATAATTTTCATAATATATTTCTATAATAAGGATAACATATTATTTTAGGTTAAGTAGCTTTTATAACTGTGATATTAAATGAAATATTTAATAAAATTGATTATAAGTGCTTGTTTAAATATTCACAAAATTGTAGTTTTTCAAATATATGATTATTATTATTGGATTTTAATCATTTAATTCGAATTTATCTAGCAATAACTATTTTAATAATTTAAATGTACTCATCAGACGTCCATTCAAAAAACGCATTATCATTTGTATGAAAGAGGAGCAAGACATTTGTGGATATAATCTTGTCAGACTAAAATACGAAAGATAATCTTTTTTTATTGTAAATAAATTTAGATAAAAGTAAAATATAATTTAGTAAAAAAAGAAGAGTAATGAGAAAGTAATTTTTCATTTGACACAATTTACTTTCTGTGTCTTCTTAACATATAATAAATAAGAAAGATGAACCACCAAATGTTATCACTTACTTCGGTGTTGTTTACTAAGATAAGTGGGCCCCACCTACATTTTATTAGTAGAATAAATACAATATTTTGGTGTAAAATATATGTATATTCATCTAACCTGAAAACTTGAAGAGAAATGATAGAAAATGTATATGAAATATATATAATTACATTGTGTATAAACTTGTTATAAAAATAATAATAATTTAAGTTTATAGTTTATGTTCTTCCTTTTTATGTATTAGATTTTCTATTTTATTTTTTTAAATATATATAATTTTTGATGAATCAAATATCAAGTAAAATTAATATAAAATAACTAAAATATCCAGGGACTAATTAACTTCAAACTAGGAAGTTAAAATAATATATTCTAAAAAATCAGTACTATATAGGCTAATGTGTCCAAACCCATAACGGATTTAGATAACATCCCTTTTTTGATGAAGTTGTTGATTCATCTTAATAAGTGTTAGTAGCATTTATATTTTTGTCTATATTTGACATTTCAAACTCTGAATTCATTTTTAAAAACAAAAAAATAATAATAAAAATAATACACATATTTAAAAAAATCTCTCGTTAATTTAATCGATTCGCCAAAGTCCATTTATTAAATTTTCATTAAATTGGTGTATAAATTTAAATTATAATTTATAAAGTTTATTTATTAAATTATTAAATTTATTAAAATTTAATTTCTTTCAAAATTATTTCTTATAAATATGAAAAATTTTAGTTCATTTATTAATCATTTTCCCATGAAAATATATTCTAATTTTAATTATTCTAAATTTTAATTATTCTAAACTTTTTTTCGGTTTTATATAATTATTTCATTTTTTGGATTTTTTTAAATCATTTTAAAGTTTTTTAAAGTTTGTGTTTATGTTTTTCGTATATATTTAATTATTGGTAAAATTTTATATTAAATAAAATCTATAAATTATTTTTTGGATTGAAAATGTAAAGGGTAAAATAAAATTTTCGGAACAAACCCTTTTCTGTTTACTAAGATTTAAAATCGAAAGATTCGAACAATAAGACCTTTTTTGAAATGCGTATTAAATAAACGATAAATAATATCAAATTTATATATTTTAATTTGATAAAAATCAGATAAAACCTACTATATTTTGGTTCTAAGAAATTCTCAACGTCGCTAATTAATCTTTCCGTGATGACCATTAGAAATTCAATCTTTTTAATATTATTTTTGTATTCCTCCGTATATTCGGTTTTTGGAACATCGAGGAAAACTTCTTCTGCTTGCTGAAGCAATAAATAAATCTGAAAGAATCATATGGAACTTTTACTTGAATAATTCGGTTGAATGTAGCGCCAGCACCATCGTATAGTTTCCTGATATCCATTCTTTTGTGATGTGTAGGTAATGAATTATATAACTAAACTACAAAATTAATATAGTAAAGCACACAATTTGAACAATCAATTCTTTTGTTCTATTCAATTGGTTTCTTTTGTTTTAATAAACATAATTGCTGAATTTATATTTATATTCTTTAAAACGCAACTTTTTGAGTATAAACAATAAAGTCATGGAAGACTTCACAAATATAACTTAATAGTTATAATTTTAATAATAATTATTATTGTTATCAATTTATTTTAAACCTTTTTTTTCGTTATTTAATAACTTTTGTTTTTGAAATACGATAGCGAGACAATAAATCCGAGACTTTTTGAATGAAATACATTTTTCCGTTAAAAAACCTTTTTATTTCGCAACATAGTCTCCTTGGAATAGTTGAATGTACATGTCATATATCGCGCTATTAATCGATCAAATTGTAACGGAATAATAGAGAGAAATCATAAGACAATCAAGAGAATTGCGTCTCGATCGAATATCAGTATCATGGAAGCCTTATGGTGGTATAACAATACACCGTCCGATGGAAAGGAGACACCTAGTTCAGCACTTTACAAGTACATTCCCATCGGTTTGGAGATAATCGAAAGAATTGAAAACGAGCCGGTTTACAATAAGGTAAAGACAGACTTCGTAGAGCAAAAGTTAGTCTGGGTAAAGCCTGAAAATAATATGCCATGTACAAAGCAATGGACAAGAGCCGTTGTCGTTAGAAAATTGGATCAAAGAAAGTACTTAATAAATTGTGATGGTTTTTGCGGTCCACGGCATATTGCATATATTCGACCAAGACAACCAGACCTGCCGCGAAACTCTTACTTTGATTACATGTTGGAATATAATCAAATATTATCCAAATAAACATTTGATTCTCCTTTCTTATACTAATTGATTTTGGATAGTTTTTATCAAATATCATAAATTAAAAAAAGACAATTGTTTCCAATCGCCAGATAAAATAAAACAATTTTAGTTTGGACTAACATTTAGTGCCATACGTCGACTGGTGTACATTAATTTGTTACTCTTTGAATATATATTTGACAAAGTATATTTTAAAAAAGTATTGGTGTACATATTTCGATTATACATTGATTATCATTGATCTTCAAATTTTCTTAAATCTGTAGAAAGTGTTAATGAACTAGGCTCATTATTTAAATCAGAATGGTTATTGTAAATCTTTTCTTGGAAAAATAATAAATGAACAAGAGGATTATATACGTTTAAAAATAATTCACAAAATCAGAAGTTTGCTTCTCTTAGTGGTTCTAAGAAAGAAGAACGATTCAAATTGATAACGTAACAATTAAATACCAAATCATAAGAATCTTCATTCAAATCACAAACCATATAATATAGAATAAAATTAATAAAATAAACATATTAACTGGGGAACGGTATTCATTGGCAACCGCTTAAAACCATACCTTAAAGTTTTTGACTGTTCGAATAGTCGAATAAATGTAGGCAAGAATAAGTGTATACAAAATAACTTGTCTCGATAATTGTTGGTTTTAATTAAGGATTTTAATATTGGCTATTGATTCAATTGATTTATTCGAGAAGGTAGTGGGTGCATTTTATGAATTTATAGTGAAATTAGCTTATACATCTGCAAATTGTACTCTTACTTTCCAAAATATGTCGTTTCTTCCTGAAGTCTTTCAAGAGAGATCGTGTAGTTTATATCAATTCAAGTGTGGATTGCATTTCGATCCTCATCGCTTATGCATTAGTTTCGTGTGTCACCTTTGAGCTACTTCTCAACTGGTTGATTATCTTTATACTTCTTTATCCCAGCACAGGCAGATGTAACTTTAAAACGAAGAATTTTAGAAATCTGCGCAGTCGTGCTTACACTTAAATATGACTCGACGATTCGTCGTCTATCTTCATTCGAAATGTACTGATTTGACAATTTTTAAATTTAAGAAAAGCTTTAATTTATTTTTAATAATTTCAAAATTGAATGAAATGAAATGAAAATTGTATGACATGATTTCAAAATATGATGAAAAACTGTATAATTTGTCTTTAATTGTTGTTAATTATATTATTTGATTTTATCCTCGTTAAATAATTAATAGTATCAAACGAGTTTTTATTAAGTTAAGGTTGTTAAACGATAATCTGGGGCTTAATGAAAAAATAATCTCAAAATAGCAGCAAAGGTTAAATGGGATCATGTTAAAAGTATGCCCCTAAAATTACACAACTAAAAAGTACACCCCTAAAATTATACAACTAAAAAGTATGCCCCTGAAATTACACAACTAAAAGATATGCCCCGTGTAATAAATACAATAAAACCACAATACAAAATTATGAAATTTATTCATCATTAAAGTAATTTTTGAATAAATTCTTCAATTTTTCAGAAGAATCTCCAGAAATGTTGTCTCGCCACATAAACTCATTAAGGTAATCCTTCCAAAATTCTTTTTTGACTCCTTTCATTTTCTTGCACCGTGTTTTATTTTTATTCCAATAAGATTCAACATTTTGTGTGTGAATCCCAGTTCTAGGATCTACAAAATTAATCGAATGATTAACTGTGCCATGATCATATCCTAGAGCATTTAAATTGGAATATGCTCTCCATTCATCACTGTGAATAATTGTACCCGGCAATATTACTTCACAGATAATGTGTCTAAAAATAGCCGCAAATCTGTTTGGAACCACTCGCATTATGCCTCTCGTTGGAGTAAAATATGTATCTACGATACCAAATACCCATACCTGATGGTTAGCAACTCTGCCACGATGATATTTTTGTTTGTGGCAAAAAAGAATTTCATCGATTTGACAGATTACATTTTCGCCGCCCAGTTTTACAGGATTAGCTTCAAAATATTCAAAAATGTATTTTCTTATGGTTTTGAATATATTAATAAGGGTGGGCGCTGATACAGTCAAAGACCATTGAATCGCCACAATTGATTCATCATTGCTCCATCTGTAGAGCAAATCTATCAATGTTTGAAGACTGATTCTGGAAATGCCCAAGAAAGAATTAGTGCTAATTGACAAAGTTGTTTTGTATTTTGAACACCTCTTATTTTGGCATTTCCAGATATATTGGTCTATAACACTTTGCTTAGTTGTCCAGGTCATTACCTCGCCGCAACTGCCACACTTCATTGATGATTTCAAAATTCCCTTTGTTTTAAAAAATGCAATCGTGTCTTGTAAAAAAGTGCGCCCCTAAAATTACACAACTAAAAAATATGCCCCTGGGGGCATATTTTTTAACAAGATCCGTTAAATGTATATTCTTTTAATGCACAAAATTTTTTAAAACAAACTGTAATCTAGGAAAATAAAAAACAAGAGTTAACACGTGAATATTTATTTCAAACGAAACTCTCTTGAAGATATCAGATAATTAAAACAAATTGATTTAATTGTTTTTAATAATTCTACATTACAACCCCACCAGATTCGTCCACACTCGAATCTCCATTAACAATATAATCATCGAGGTAGGCTGGTCGGCGTGTTTCCCGTCGTGGTCGCACTCTTTCAGGTTCCTGATTTCTCTCTTCTGCCGACTCGCCGTCATCATCATTCCCGAACTCTAAACTCGGCGCCGGGGTTTGATCCGGTTGTCGCGGTCTAATATCCGCAACACAAACATAGATTTTATTGCAGAAATTTTCTACTTATGTTGAGGTATTATCTTAAAATTTATATGTATTTGTTTTAAATTAATAAATATTATTAAACAATTATATTTTCCTAGATGGAATATTTATGATAAGAAATATAAAATTATATTGTTTTATATAAATAAATAAGGTATTAAAGAAAGTTTAAGTAAATAAAAGAAGAAAAGAAGGTTAATATTTACAAGAAATATATAAATAATAAATTAAAATTAAACAATAAAATTAATTTATTGATAACGACAAAAATGTCAAAAAATTATTAAGAAAGAGTTAGTTAATTTTTTTCAAAACGAAAACAGATCTTATTTAATTGAAAAAGAAACAGACGTTATTTACTTAAAGTCAATAAAGTGAAGAGCAAAATCAAGAACTCAGATCTTATTTATTTGAAAAAGAAACAAACGTTATTTACTTAAAGTCAAGAGCACTTAAAAAAAGACCACCTAAATCATATATATACAGAAAACTAAATCTTACTGAAGTAGAGAGAATTAACAAGAGAAAAATCTCGCTGAGATAGTATAGAATAAAATAAATAGAATAGAATAAAACAGTTCAAACTAACAATAAAGAATAAAATAATTAACATAAAATAATATTAAAATATTATATTTATTATAT
>MQRK01215240.1:9724-33628 GCA_001938485.1 Girardia tigrina
TTTCTGCTGCTTTACGACCCAGTTTAAATTCGTACAAGAAAATTGTTCGAATTTTAATTTTTTCCATTATTAATTTAGCACCGTAAATATTCTAAAAATAACAGCAATATGTTAATAATAGCTATAGGAATATACAGCTAGGCATAAGATTTCAAATAATATCTAACACTAATGCATTTAAACATATATACATATCAAAGTAGATAAACAAAGTATAAAGCTCAAAAACCGCCATTATTTTTCGACCAACCTAATATGAAAAATTGTGTATTTAATATGACAAAATATCAAACTCTCATTTGAATTTTTATTACAATCACATTTAAAGTCATTATCACTCTCAGAAGGTCTTTCATCGATTGTCATCATTCTAATTGGTTTTCTTATTTCTATTTTTAATCATGATTATTCGAACAACTTTTCTAAGTCATTTTTTAAAATATATTAATTAATATTAATTAAAAATAATAAATTTTACTATTTCTCAATAAATCCCAAAATAATAAAAATGTCATCAAATTATTAAAATTAAATTTAATTTAAATTTTACCAAAAAATATTAAACTTAATTTTAATTGTGAAATTAAAAAATATGAACTTATAAAATGATTATTTTAATTATGTTCGAATAGTCAATCACTTTAAATTTAAATAAAAAAATACCTATTTCCATCTGGGTGGGAGATTCACCATTCTAAGTTCAACATACTTAAATCAACATACAGCATCCATAAATTTATACATTCAAACAATTTTAAATATTCCTCACAATAACTATGAATAAAAATTTTATATTTAGAGTCAATTTTGCATAATAAATTAAGATTTTTTTCATATTTAATTTATTTTTTCATATAAAATTGACAATTTTTCATAAAAAAATGATATTTTTTCATATTCAATACATAATCTTTCATTTTAAATTGAGAATTTTCCATATTAAAATGGCCAGTTAGTTAGTGAATGCGGCAAAAAGTGACTAGTTCACGAATTCGGCACATGATATATACATTTACATATATATTTTTTATTAATTCTTAAAGCATTTACAACTGGTAATATATAAATATATATATAAAAGATAAAGTAATCAAACAATTCATGAAATCCATTAAAAGCTCGTTATTTCAGACCACAACTTCTTCCGGGAATAATGTTATCTATGTGAACAAAAGTCAGTGTTTAGAATAATTGTTTGATAATTGAGGCATCATGCCTGGTCAAACAACAATTGTACAATCCACCAAACACTGGATAATCATTGGAAAATAACACCAGCTGTTACTAGGTGTGGCAAAACGAAAAGGAAATTAAACCAATAAAATTTTTATTACTGAAAAATAAATTAATAAATTTAAGGATTATTTCCTTCAATCAAATTGTTTATTTATGTCTCGAATTTCTGACTTGTTTCTAAATACTTTGAAATATCTTTTCCCAAATTGCGTTTCGATCTTTGATTTCCTGATTAAAAATTTGCATTGAGAAAACACCTAAAAGCCCTGAAATAATTTTGGCGTCGTTTGGTATCCCTAATCCGCATTGATAATTCTATAAAGATAAATCAGCCCCGCTAGTAACAAGAATTATGACTATTTTATTACAGATTATCGAATATTTATGTATTTTAGTTGTGTTAAAATTAATTGAAGAAATACCAAAGGTTGATGAATGTTATAAAGATTGAAAAAAATGTGTTTGTATTGATTAAACATCGATTTTTAGGAAATTATAAAGAATAATTCGAGTTTTGATTACTTCAGTTGTGATAGTTTGATCTGCCCCATTGTTTATCAGAAACGTTACAACTTCAAGATGATTCTCCTGGGCAGCCATGTAGAGAGGTGTGAATCCATTCTAAATAAATTGCCAATAGATAATTTGATCAAAAATGGAATTGTATAATTTAAATTAATTATGTTAAAGACGATCAATACAGAAAAAAAGTTATTTACTAACTGTTGATTGAAGATTGACATTTGCATTGTTTTCAACCAGTAATTTTACAACTTCAAATTTGCCAGCCAAACTTGCAATGTGCAAGGCTGAGTTACCTTTTTTGGTAGTTGCATCTATTCTTGGCTCTCGTTTGATGAGTTCTTTAACGATATTTAAGTGTCCTTCTTTTGCAGCTAAATGCAAAGCACTTAAACCGATCTGTAAACGAAAAGTTAAAAATAAAATTTGATTTATTTTAAGATTTATTTTAGAAATAAATTGTTGATGTTGATTTCGATAGATTATCCACGAATATCATAAAATGAATATTAACATCAATTTTATATATAGACTTAAATTCGTAATTTCTTTATTTTTAAAAACTGCTGGAACATTTTCGTCTTTACAATTATCATTTCATTCTAATCAAATAATTTTCTTTGGTTTGTTTGAATTTATTTTTTATGCCAAGATTTTGCTTTTTCGATTTCCTTAATATCATTAGTACGTTTGTTTGTTTTCTATACATTCAATGGATGAATTTATGTTTCTCCATAATTAATCTCTTGTTTTTTATATATCCTTATATATATTGATTTTCGTTTTATTATCAATGGATGTTCTCTTATTTATTAAATTCTTGTTTGTCCTGATATGTTTTCTATCTCAGAATTTTTTGTCCATTTTCTTATTTCAGGGTTTTAAATGTCAATCTTTAAATTGTAGGAAAATGAGTTTATATGTCATATATCGATTTTGAATAAAAAACCACATTGAAATATAGTGTTATTTAAATTGAATATTTTAACGATTTCTAGGCACTTTTTAGCGCAATTTCCAAACTGACAATTGCGATTATTAATTGGTTATTTCTGTGTGGATGTGTGTCCGCAGCTTTAAGTCGTATCTCCTCCTCAACGAAGCAATATTGAGGGCTAGTTCCAAAAGCAAATATGTTAAGCAAGTTCGGAGGATGATTGTGGGCCAAAGAAATTCCCGGAATTCCTTTATTGATTTCATGGAAAAGCCAAAAAACCTCGAAAAAATGCAGTTTTTGGCCTATATCTCGGCAACCAGACCACTTAGCGACTTGAAACATTTACCAATCGATTCCTGCAATAATTTAGAACAATATTGCCGAAGAAATTTTTCAAAAATATCCTTTCGTTCGGTCTCAAAAAATTAATCATAGTCAAATATTGATATAAACGTTTTAATAATTAATAGACAACTATTAATTTCATATGGATTAATTAATTAATTTTATATAGCGACTTGAAACATTTACCAATCGATTCCTGCAATAATTTAGAACAATATTGCCGAAGAAAGTTTTCAAAAATATCCTTTCGTTCGGTAACAAAAAATTAATCATAGTCAAATACTGATATAAACGTTTTAATATTTGGGCACCGAATAACATAAGGAAATTGCGCTTAAATTGTCACTAGACTTTTTATTAACTTGTTTCTTATTTTCTAAGGACGGTCAATTGAATATTAATTGTCTTTGTTCAACAATTTACTAAAAACATGTTTCGAGATGTTTTATAATCTCATCATCAGATCAATTTAGATTTAAATGTTAAATTTAGATTTAAAAAGGAAACAAATATTTTTTTTAATAATTTACTAAAAAGTTTATTGGATATTAATTAATTAATTTAATTTCAAAAATGACGTAAAGACACGCTAATTTAACTGGTCATTAACCACTCACTGACAGTTATTGATTTTCATTCGAAAAAAACAATTTGCTTTTTCTATCGTATCGTACTTTACAAGGTAACGGAGATAATAAATAAGAGTAAATAAATTGTTAATAATTACAATTGACAATTAAATAATAATCAGTTTTAGACAAAATATTCTATGTAAATTTTTTTTAGTAAACTATTTTTAAAATTTTATTTATTTCATTATGTACACATAATTTAAATGTAAATTGACATTATGATGAGATTTAAAATTTCTATATGACATTCTCTTTTATAATTTCCAACTGAAAACTTTTCTTCTATACTACTATTATTACATTGCACTTCTTTGCCAAAACAAACGATTTTCAAATAAACCATAAAAATAACTTGAACAAAAGACACAATTTTCTATAAAATTCAATAGCTGAATGACAAAAATTGAATCATATTTTCCATTTGTAAGAAAAACAGACAATTTTGCTATAAAAATTCAAAGCACCATTACACAAACAGACAAATACACAATTGTATACATTGTAATTTAAAAAGCACACAAAATATCAATCAATAAATTGTGCTGGTCTCTGGGAATTAATGAAGAAAATTTATTTCTTTTTTACAAAAAATTAATATTTTTTAAATCATTTAATTAATTTTTGAATAATCATAAATAAAATTATTTTAAAAATATTAATATAACTATACATTTTTAATTCGGTTTTTTCGATGTTAAATTATTAATAATTAATTAGTAATTAAAATTCTGAAAATTTTTATTTGTCAACAACAAAACTAAATAATTATGATTATTTTGTTTATCAAAATTTTTAAGTTTGTAAATAAATTAATCATTAATTAAATAAACTTGACACATAATTTATTTAATAATTTAATTGAGTGTTCGGGTGCAAATTGCTGTTGAGTAGGAGCTTTTATTGACTGTGTTCACTGAGATATATTACCAAATCGCACATAATTGCTTTTTTGTTGTCGGGAAAATCACCGAAACGAAAAATTATTTGAAAAAATGTCAATAATTTGAAAAGTTATCTTTTAATGTTTACTAAAAACTTCGTACCAAAACATCAATCATTTCTGAGAAAAAATACTCGAATTGCTCGATTTCATTTTTAATGGTTGTTTTTGTCTTTTAATTGTTAATATTTTTAATATATTAAAAGAATACGTGCATGTTATTCACTCAAATTAACAATAAATGTTCATGCTATTTTTTTCTAAATGATAGTATTTTTGATTGGCTTTAAAGAGATTTAGATTTTATTTAGATCTTTCCCCCAAAATAATAAAAACATTTTATGTACATGTCTAACTACAAATCGTCTACAAGATATACATAGTAAGATTAAGAAAATCTTTTAAAACTGAATTTATTTTATTTAGAGAAATTGAAAAGATTTAGATCTCGTTGATGCGATCAGAAATCATAAATTCTGTAAACGAAAAGAAACTATTTTATTAAAATGCATGAAAACAAAATGAAATCGACTAAACTATGACATGTATCAAAATTTTCATGCTTTTTTCAGTTGAATTTATCCTTAATTAATTCATGTGTAAAATTGTGAATGATAATATATTTCTTCGATATCGGGATCGAAGAACTGGTAACTATTACCGAAAAATAGATTTCGTCACTAGAAATTTATTTCCTTGAAATTCACTGCTTTCTTAAACTAATTTTTCCATTAGACCAGCTGTTCTTAAACTTGGGTTCGCGACTCAAACTTTGGCCATGCAATATTTTCAATGGGGTCACCGAAAGACCAGACATTACGATTTTTTGTCTTTTCTTTTGATTAATTTTGTAGATTTAGAACAAGTTTGTTAATAATAAATATTAAAAAAATATATTTTTAATAATATTTATTTAAATTTATTTCAAGTCGCCATTAAAATTTAAAAGTAATGATTAGCTTCATTTAAATTGTTAAAATACTTAGAAATTGTTTGAACAACCTAAATCAATGTGGATACTTATTTAAGTGGATACTTATTTTAGTCGAATTAATCATTTATTAACATGTATTTGTCCTCGTAAGGCGTAAGAACCTAATTAGTTAAATATATTTATGTTAAAAACGACAATAAATAGATACGTATGTTGTAGCTTTCACCAACTAAATAAATATAATGTTAAGATTTAATTGAAGGGTTAAGGTTATGAATTATTTTTTGATTATCCTAAGCCCAGATATACTGTTATATAGATATACTGGGACAGAACGGTAGTATACCCCCGTCTTATTTCTGTGAATACATTGAATTTCATATTAAATAATAACTAAATGACGGTAAAAATAAAATATCATTTTAATAGTTCAAAATTAATAGAATAATTATTTATTAAATCACTACATGTTTCTTTATAAATAGAAATTCTTTGTTTGTTTTCCTATTTAACATATTCCAGGACAGTTTTAGAACACTCAGAATATCAGTTTTTCATTTTCTTTTTAAATAGAAAAAAATTTCAGTATGAAACTAGAATATTAGGGCAGAGTTTCTCAAACTTATTTCATATGTAACAATTTTAAACCCAATGCTACGATTATTATAAAAAGTATATAGTAATTTTATTACAACAATATAAATATTTACAATATGAACGAATAAAAATGAAATATTTTAGCATTTTCTATTTTTATTTGACTTTATTCTAAGATTAACATTCATATCCTTCTCCTAAGAAATTGAGAACTCCAGATTGAGAACCACTGTATTAGAGTACGATAGATGTACAAGAATATATTACCGTGAATACTCTACAAAGGAAAAGCATAATTGTCGGCTATAGTCATAGTAACAGTGAATAGTTTTTAAATTATTATGGTACCTGGTATTAAGTAAAATTATATTAATTTATATAATCACAGCTATAGTTGTGTCAAAGGGTGATTTTGTCTGATTGATAATGAATGAGTAGCAATATTTTAGTTAAGAATGCGTATTAAAATTTTAAATGACAATCCAGCTCTTTCCTTTAAAAATATTAATTAAATTATTAATATTAACTAATATTAAAAACATGAGCTAATAATAATCAATTTAATTAATGATAAATATTTTTTAATTATTATTACTTATTAATTCATTTAAGTACTTTTCCATTAAATTAAGGTCAATAATTTAAATATCGGAAAATGCGCAAAAATGTTTTAAAAATATAAATAAAATTTTATATGTATAGGGGCATCCATTTATTGCGAAAGTACTTTAATTTAATAAAATGATAAATATTTAATAACAATTAATTTAAATAAAGATAAATATTTTTAAAACTCCAAACAAAATAATTGAAATAAAAATATAATAAAATCGTTCATAAATAAACAAAATTATATGATCAGATGCAAATTAAGCTTGAAATTCTTTGACTTTATTGATCTCAGTTAATATTAATAAATGTTATTAATGATAAATATTTTGAATTATGAATATTTATCTATTTATTTATGTACTTTGAAACGAAACGGTTGCCGCCAATTCAAATATTGAACTATTTGAAAAAAAGAAAAATAAAATTGGAAAATGGAATATATATAGTGAAATCCGTTTATTGCGAAAGTACCGTAATTCAATAAATATTAAATATTTAACGTTAATTATTATTGATTAATGTAATTAATATTAATTATTAAATATTCAATATTAATTGATTAAAAAATTAATATTATATTGTTTAATGTTTATAAAAAAATTAAAGAATAATTCCAAAAAATATCATAAAATCGTAAATATATATATATATATATATATATATATATATATATATAAATCGTATATAAAATCATATATATATACATATTATTGTGGCACCAATTTATTACGAAAGTAACGTAATTTAATAAATATTGAAAATAAATATTAAAAATATTTTGTTAATCAAAGTAATTATTTAATATTATATTGTTATAGATTTATACAAAATTCAAGAATAATTCTAATAAAATTATCATAAAATCATCGATAAATAAATAAACACAATCGGTGCAAAAAAACCCTCACATCGTTGCATGTATTGATATCAGTTCCGGTCTCAAGAAAATCGATGACCTTGGCCAAATTGCCCGCTCTTGCCGCTCTTAGGAAACTGTGATTCGATTCGTTCTTAACACAATAATCTCAAATAAGAAAAAAATGTTTTTTTTTATTTTTTTTCATTTTTTGGAAAAAAAATATCGAATAAAAATATTTCTTGAAAAATCAGAAACTATTGATTGAAATATTCGATGAAATCGTTTATTGTTCGATTATCGTAACGGTAAATGAAATGTCAAACTTACATTTTCAGTATTGGATCTAGTCATTGTTGATAGCTAAAATCTTCAAATGATAGTAAATATGTAACTGATAAATTAAAACGACAATCGAGGTTAAATAGTTTTATTTATAAATTTATAAATGAAATAAAACAGATAAACAACAATTTTTTACGGGAAAATATAATGTTTAATCAATTGATATTTTAGAAATGTAAATTGTGATTTTATTCTCTATTTCGGGAACGTGGTAGAGAAAGTTTCGGAAAATTGAAGATTTGTTAGGAAATCTAGTGAATTTTATAAAATCCCGAAATGAATTTCTTGAAGTTTAATATTAAAAATCATACGAATTTCAGAGACCTTCCGGGACGAATTTAATAAAATTTTAATTAAAAATTGGTTTGATTAAATTCAGATTAAGATACACTAAGTCAGGATGGATGATCAAAGAATAAAGTGAAGGATTTTCATTTTCCAAATATTTAAAATTTTTAGGTTCTTGATATGAAATGATTTTTTTAATTTTGCAATAGGATATGATTTTCATTTTTTCCGAAAAATAGAAAATAAATTATTAATAATAGACGGTACCTGTTTTATTTGTCTGTCTTCAAAGTTTTTTCTTTTAACTTAAATTTTACTTTTCGATTTTTAATGAAACAAATAAATCACGAAGTTCATCAATCGTAACTCACTTTTCTATTAAAAAACTTCTAAATATCAAGTTTAATTTATATAACCATTGATATTCTTTCTAAATATTATCTCTCCTCACTTTACTTTTTTGACATTCGAAAGTTTGTGTTACAAGATGTTTAGTTAAAAAGATATTTAATTAAAAAAGGTTTTTAATAAATTAAAGAAAACAGATAAATAATATCAAAAAATCCATAAGCGAAAACATCAAAAATTGATTAATTGATATGTAGTAAGTAAACTTTTGTTAGAAAATTCAAGACCTTTGCATATGAGTAAAAACAGTGCCAAATTAACCACGGGGCTGTGTGGGCTCCAGACCCAGACCCCAGCTTCCCTATCGGCCAAATTTTTATATGATTAAAATTAAAAATCCTGTATTAAATTACGTCTTACCCATTTTAATAGGCTGTATGAATTTGGTGAGCTCATTGTTAGACTACTTTGTGGCAACTTTTGAGTATTAACCCATGGATAGTCAAATGAAAATTCAAGAGAGCAAAAACGAGGCACAGGGGGTGGAGATATAGGTTATTTTAAAACGGAGTGGGTAAGGACTGACTTATGGTATGTTATGCATTGAGATGTGCATATAAATGCTGTGTGTTTCAAAGTTACTGGCTAGATTGATGAAAGAGGATGAACAGTCAGAGTGTTCTATAGGGGAAAGTGTTTATGCATATGGGTACATGTAGATATTGTGGGTGTGTGCTAATACAAAGTAGTTGGGAGGGTGTGGGTACTGGTTGGTTTGAAAATACATGATAGAGAGATGCAGTGAATTAGGCTTGAGTAGAGCGTACTATGGGGGAGAGTATGTAGGGAGCTTAGAAGATACAGATTATGCTTTATTCACAGTTCACACTCAAACTGACTGAAAATATATTCCATCAATCTTTCACGTTGCTCAACTCAACATTTAAAGGTGCGTTAGATTCGAAATCGCCTAGCAAATTTCATCTGCATTGCATTGTATTTTTAAAAAATGTTCATATTTATTTTTAATATATAAAATTATTTGTATTTTATAAAATATTCATGTGTAATGCATACATGTATTGTTCTCTTTCTCATTGATTTAATGCAGAACTCACAGGACTCAAATCCAGTATCAGTATGACATTCCGACCTTACAAAGGTGGAGCGCAAAAAGAAACGAAGAAGAAATAAAAAGAGCGACGGCTCGAAGAAGCATTGTTAAAAACTCCGAAAATATATAATTTCTTTGGATCAGTGCGTTTCACTATTCCTGCATTATCCAATATATTGCAAGTGAGTGAAGAGGAGCCATCTATCGTGCCAGAAAGAATAAAATTACTTCATCAACAGCTGAACATATCATCATGACATCTGTGTTGGTAAGTTTGGAGATAAACAGTGCTAAAAGGATAGTGGAATCCAATAGCTTTCAACGGATGCCCATGAAGCAGTAGATGACTGTGGAGATGATGCTGAGAATCAACCAGAAATGGAAATGCAAACTTCTATTTCCATCATCGATTTCTCCAGTGAAATTTATTTGTTATCCAATTTAGGGAATTTTCAGAACAAAATATCTTTGTTAAATGATGATATTGAAAACTGGTCAGATTGTCTCTTGAGCAGCCATCAAGAATACTTGATTGAAATTGGATCTGAGTCATGTCAGCATCAGGACAAGGATTTTTCTTCTACTAAGAAACAACAACAAAATAACAGCAATCGTCAATGTACGAATTCTTTATTTTATCAGTTAAATGTGTGCACCAAGTAGCGCCTACCAAGATCGTGGCTGCGCTACTCACCGTTAAATGGAAGCCACTACTTTTCCCACTAGTTTTCCCTTAAGGCTGTAATCAATGCGAGGAAATAAAAAAAATTTTGTTCAATATCCTGATTTTTCTGACTGGAAACATAGTGAGCGTGTTATCACACATCATAAAAAAAGCTAACAGTATCAGAAATTAGTAACAGGAGTGCTCATTTGTAAGCGACAAAAACATTGGATTAACATACAACTTGACCATCAATACAATCAAGAGCCTGAGTGCTAGATCAAAATTTCTTGATCGTGTCGTGGCAACACTTAAGTTCTGAGCTGAACGATGTCTGACAATACGTGGATCAAATGAAGATATTGGCTCCTCAGATAACGGCAACTTCCTGGGTATTTTGGAACTGATTGTAAGGTATGATCCATTCTTAGCTGAGCACATGCGGAAGAATGCAAGTCAGGGAAGAGGGCACACTTTTTACCTATATTACACAACTTAATGAGGTAGCAGGTGTTCTCTAAGATAATGTCTGAAGTTCGTTCGTCCAATTTTTTCTCTGTTTCAATGGACTCAACACATGATATTTTCCATTGGAACCAACTCACCTGCATCATACACTATGTATTACCGGGTGGCCCAGGGGAATGTTTTCTTAATTCATAAACACAGAAGGTAACAGTCACACTAGCAAATATTTGGTGGAACGGTTGCTGACATTCCTGGAAGAAAATGGATGTTAAAACTGCAGAGGACAAACATATCGTAATATACAATGGAATGCAGGCCCATTTTTCTCAGTTTTGTTCATTGACATAGTTTATTCCCTGTGATGCTCACTCACTCAATCTCATTGTCAATGCGCTGTGATAGTTGCCTGGAGACCTCCTCTTTTACCATGGGAAACAGCTATATGTTTTTCTCTGAAGATCAACTCATCGTTTTAAATAGTTTTACCACATAAACCTTCCAATACTTTTGCATATCTTCGTAATCCTTTATAAATTTTCTGTAGTAATTTGTCAAGCCAAAAAAGCTCCGTAAATGTTCAATGCATAATGGGCTTTGAAACTTGCTTATCGTGTCAATCTTTGATTTATCTGTTTCAATACCATCTTTACTTATGATATATCCTAAGAATTTAGCCTTTTCTACTAAAAATTGACATTTTTCCGGATTTATTCTCAAACCTGATTGTTTAATCTTCTCAAATACATTATTTACTCTTTGATAATGTTCTTCCTTGTCTTTTGCGAAAATCAAAATATCATCCAAATATAGGACTGCTTCTTTCCAATTCAAATCTCCCAAAACTTTCACCATTAGCTCCTGAAAAGTTGTTGGGGCCGCAGCAATTGCAAAAGGCATTCTCTTGAAACAGTATTGACCGTACTTTGTTGAGAAAAAAATCTGTACCAGTAATCATTTCCGGATCTTTTTCTTTGACAACTCTATTGTTTTCTGTGCCCTTTCTATTATCACCTTTAATTGTACAGTGCCATAGTTTACAAGTTCTGAGTCATTTGCACAGTGAATACGCTTTCTTGTTTCTCTAATCTGAATATTTTTCATACCTTTGATTAAATCCGCTTTAATGACATTCACTTTGGCTCCTGTATTTAAAAGGCACTGAACATTTTTATCTTTTATACGAAATTCTACACTTGGCCGTCCTTTCAAATTCTTATAATTTATGTCAAACTTTGCTATTTTAATTATATCTGTTGTAATATTTCTTTCCTTTCTTTCTTTTTCAAAATCCATGCTATCACATTTTTCATAATTTTCTTTATTCAAACTATATAATTCACACATTTCTAGAGGAATACTTTCATACATACAATCAAAAATACAATCACACAAACATTCATATGTACAATCAAACATACATCTGCATTGACTTTCTAATGAAGCACACTGATCACCTCTCCCTGTGATCGTGCATCCTCATTTCCCTGATCATCTCTGAATTTTCTGTAACCTCTGTCTTTTAGAATCTTCTTTTCTATTGGTTTCGTCGGTATAGCCCCGTCTTGAAGAGTTATCTCCTTCATACAATTTATCGTCTAATTCGTCCAATTCCGCTACAGAATATTTCCTATTTATGTACGTCGGCCGGTCTCTATATCTTTGATTCGAGTAATTTTTCCTATCATTTTCCCATCGATTTTTTCCATTATCCGGTTTCCATTGCTCGCGTTCCTTAAACCTATTCGGGTTTTCATAACATTGTGTTCTTATGTGTCCTTTTTTATTGCAATGATTACATGTCACATTTGGACAATCTCTTCTAACATGTCCGTCTTCATGACATGCCCAACAAGTAATTTTCCTGACTTTAAAATTTCTTCTTGTATCTTCTGGAATTTCTCTATTTGCTGTTTGGTTGTTCTCTTTTTATTTTCCACTGTTTTCCATTCATTTTCTCATTTTGTATTATATGCTGCCACTGGTGCATTTCTTTTCTTTTTCTAATGTTCGAACATTCTTATTTGTATTTCTTGAATCTCATCAGATTTCGTGATACCTTGAATGGCTATTTGTTTTTGTACATCATCATCATCTATGTACAATTTAGCGTATACTAAATTTGATAGTTCTTTCTTGCCTAGCTTTTTCTCTACCCATTTCTCTATTAGTTCGTCTGCCTTTCTAAATATTATTGTGGGATCCCTGGAGCCAATTCTCAAATCTAACATTTCTTTCATTATATCTAGTACGGTTTTTTCCTTGGAGAACGCTTCAAACATTCAAATATTCCTCACAAATACTGTTATGAAAATCTTTATATTTTGTAAAATTCTTTTACAATAAAACTACTTTGGAACCCTCTATGAACACGTGGTTTAAATAGAACACATGATCAGCACAATACTCCTTTCTTTATCTGTGAAAAAGAAATACAAGGATATACATTTAACCATTTATGACGAAAAGTACGCGAAGCTGAAGAGTCATTCTTAAAATCATAACTTTTGTCTAGTACCCAAGGTTGAGTGAATTCAATGCTTGATAAAACAATATCCGTTTCCAAGAAATTTCCTATATCAAAATTATGTGAGGTATTCATACCATCGTCAGGAAGTGACTCATCATTGATATTATCTGCCGATAGTTCTACTGATTCTTCAGAAATAATTGTTGAAAAATTAGGACCATTTGATTCATCTAGCCGAGGCTTCTTAAAAAAAACTTTCGAAGATCTATTATGCAGAGTGTGAGGAATATTTGGTGTGTTGATGTTTTTCTATAGTGTTTGCATGTTTAAATGTTGTGTGTTGATTTTGGATTGTATCTTACCTAATCAGATGGATGATTAATATTATAATTCTTATAATCTGAAACTAATTTATTCAAATTGAGATTTAATATTCAAATTTTTAATTTTTATTATTGTAAATTTTAAATCATTTTATTCATTTTATGTTTGTAATTTTTTAAATAATTAAAATCAAACTAATGTTTAAAAATGATTATAAAAAATAATTTTATTTTAGCCAATAAAATTTAAATTACATATTTTAAATAAAAGAATTTTCTTCAAGTTAATTCAGAGTGGAATGAGAAGTATTAAACATTGAATGATGGATTTAAGTGAAAGCAATACTATTGATCGTCATAGATGATCAAATTTGGGAATGTAATAAATGTTCTGTCAAATGTGTGAATTCTCTTAACATTTTTCTTAACATTTTTTATTAAGAATATCTAAAATCAAAGATAGAACTCATTATAAAAAACACAATATATAATTTCAAAATGGTATTAACAATTACACAGAATAAAATATTTTTTAAAGAATATTATAGTACAATAAAATAAAATAATTAGTTATTCATGTTTTCCAAGTTATATAACAGGGTAATAAATAACCAAGTTGTGTCCGAAAGTTGGAAGAAGTTCTTTACGGTTCTTCTTCCAAAATCTGGAAAACAAGGACACTAAAATGAAGTCTCCTCATGGATACTTATAGCGTTGTTAGAGTGCTCTTATAAAATTCTGGCAACGCTATTAAGGGACCAGTTAAATGAGTGGATCGAATTCCACAAACTCCTACACCCCATGCAGAAGAGTCTGGGACCGCATGATGGTTGTGCTGAGCACAACTTTCTCATTAGGGTGATCCTGGACAAGTACTACTCGCAGATGGATGGAGTCCAGTTTCATGCCACTATGCTGGACAATGCTGATAAATTTGGTTCAGTTTTAGTTGAGATTATCCTGAAACTGTTGAGACGAATGGGTGTAGGAGAGGATTCCTGCGACCTGATTAGAGAGCTGTAAAACGACTGCTCGTCTGCATACAAATGTGACAACATGGTGACGGAGTAGATCCCAATCTTGGTAGGAGTTAGACAAGGATGCTCTCTCTCCATGCTGCTGTTTAATATCGCCATAAATCCTGTTCTAATGGACTTGGACAGGGTATCTAGAAAAGGTCTTCTAATAGCGAACCACCAAGTTAGTTGCTTAGCATATGCAGGCGATTTGGTTCCGCTGGCTCATAATCATGACAGGATGCAGGCAATGGTCAATAGAGCAGTAGAGCTAACCAACATCTTGGGTATTAAATTCCACCCATCAAAGTGTGCGCAGATCGCTATTCCATATAGATAAAACAATAGGATTCAGATATATGGAAGCACGATACCTGAGATAGAGGAGGATGAATTTGTAGTATATTTTGGGGGTCACTTCTCGGAGAACATCAGATTGGCCCCAGTAGAAAAGCTTGCATCAGTTGCATGAGAAACGAGATAGATTGTAGAATTTGTACTGTTTCCGTGGCAAAAAAATTATATGATCAAAAAAACAAGCTTATATGATCTATTTGTATTCCAAGCTAATCTTAGCCTTCAGAATCTTTTACATCCCGTATGGGACTCTGGATGGCAAGAGTCACATTCTGGACAATATGATCAGACCGTTACACAAGAAGGTGCTTGGATTACCCAAAAATGCATCTAATATATATCTCTACACGCCAAGAGAGAATGGGGGTGTGGGAATTAAGTCAGTACTAGATAAGTACTTGATTCAATCCCTGGTTTTCAGATGATTGCATGTAGCGATACGGTGACTATTGACGCTGCAGTCTTCTGCCTCCAGAGAGGTGCAACAGGTCCCCGAAAGTGGAATCTTCTGTCGATTGAGGCGGCTTAGACTGACTCAACGCAGGAACAACTTCAGAGAAAATCAAAAACTGGTGGGCGAAGATCTAGTTCGCCATGCATAAAATCAAGAAGCTCCACCAGATTCATATGAGTATGGTGCAGAACGAACAAGGATTGTGTCTCCATCTCCACCAATCGCTTGTATGGGAAAGGAAAATTCCGAATGGGGAGACGGAGATTATAAGGGATGATACAGACGAGAATATACTGCTCACATCCCTTCTGAAGGACAGTGTGTCCAGGACACTAAGAAGATTAGTGGAGAAATCATGGACACACAAATGGACAAAACAAAGCAGTGTCGGTCGCTTGGCGAGAAGTTTAATTTCTACAATTAGCTTTCAAGGCGCTGTTTATGGGGGGGCTTGAATCACAGTGAGTGGTATTTCTATCACAAGGCGATGACTTACACAGTCCTTGTGAATTACTGCCCCGGATGTACGAAAAACAGGGGTCACTGTCGTCAGTGTCGCAACAATATGGAAACACTTGCTCACGTGTTGATCGGGTGTCTGTTTAGTGAGGGCTTCTGGAAATATAGACATAACTCGGTCCTCAGGTGTATTGAAGAACAAATAACAAGGTATCCTGATTGCACAGTACACATAGATGCTGAGTGTCAATATGCACCTTCGAGAGACCGAGTTGATCTATAAGTTTATGTACCAGGGTCGAAACACTTGTATTTAATAGATATAGTGTCCGTATGACACAAAAAAGAATATAGAAAATAGCAATGTCAGGAATCTTGATCACTACGAGAACTTGGCAGTGATATTCCGTCGGGCTATGCCTGAGACAACGGTTTCGGTGCACACTCTCCAGGTTTGCGCTCTAGGAACCTAGCCGAAGAGAAGCACCAATATCCTGACAAACTTAAAGATCCTACCAAAGGTGTTAAGGAAAATTTCCATTGCCTGTTCAATATCAAATGTAAAATACTCAGTAGCACAATGGTTGTATCACCGAGATGGTGTGATTCTTCAAGATACAAAAAGAATAAGAAGAATAGAAGTCGAAGAAATAGAGTTGTCTCTGGAATCCATGCTCATGATGGAGGAAACTGAATATGAACATTTGGAACAGGAGGTCACCGAGGATCTTGATCCTGTCGCTCTGGATGTACTCTTACAATCATACAATTATTAGAACACAACAGGGATGAAGTCCAAGGCCATGAATCATCCGAAGATGAAGAAGTCTGTTTCCCATATAGGAGGCGGGTTGGAGATTCATCTGAGGATGAAAAAAACCCATCATCGGAAAAAGAGATACCCTCCGATGATGAGTTGAAAGGGTTTGAGTGAAAGTGTCGGACTTGGCGGGAACGATCACCCAATTGAAGGGTGTGGGGGAGGCCTCGAGAAAAGAACCCCTGTGAAAACCAGGGCACATGTTGAGGACGGCTACGGTTCCAAACATGGTGCGAATGAATATATGTTCCAACCGGACACTTTTGCTCACTGATAAAAAAGAATAAATCAGAAGAATTAGTCGCAATTTTAAAATTTTATTTTTCGAGGACAACAGACGATTTAAACAAATGAATTTAAATAAATTAATAAATATTCATTAATTTAACACATCTCCCCCTGATCTCTAGATCATATGGAATAGTCGCTCCACCATGCAGGTCTACGACACGATCGCTCCGATCTTCTCACATCCACGACAACATCGGATTCAATGCTCTCCTCAACTGAATCGTGTCCAACGCTCCAAATGTCAGCAACGTGTCGAAGAATCCCATCAACCTCCACAGATAATTCGGTGCTGCCACTTCCGGTTACTGTGCCTCGAGTGGAGTATTGAGTTGTGTATTTCGCATTGTGAGGCTTGAGGAATACTTGTTCCCCAACGTAAAAAATTCCAGCATTATTAAAATTAACTTGTTTAGGTTGCAAGACAGGAATCCTCATATTATATTTAAATAGTGAACTGCTAGGCGTCATTTCGGAGTCCTTTCCACTCATTGGCGCCAGATTGTACCAATATACTATGTCCAATACGTCCCGGCCGCTCCTTGCAGTCATCTGTTTGATCGTCCTATGGTTCCTATCCAATATGCCGTTCGCGGCTGGTCTGTATGCGCATCAAAATATCAACTCCACATTCCACTTCGATACGCATAATTTTTCGATCAATTGTGATCTGAAAGATGCACCATTGTCTAACAACAACTGTCTGGGCGGTTCATGCTCTCGAAATATCTGATCAAGTTGTTCCACGATACTATTATCAGTTTCAGACGGTATTTTTCTCCACAGCACGAAATGACTCGGTCCACAGTCTACTAAAGTAAGATACTTTCCATCAATATAGTGTTGGGATATTAAATTATCTTTAATCTCAATATTCACTTTTTAAAACACAAATCTTAAATCTTTATCTTTAATCGTAAATCTCTATTCTTTATTCTTTAATCAATAATCGTTAATCAATAATTCTTAATCAATAATCTTTAATCTTTGATCTGACTCCAATAAATCAGAAGGGACTTCCAACATAAATATATGAATAATGAACACAAATTCTTTTATCAAACTTTATTTCAAATAACAAATATTTGACAAGTCAAAAATAATAATAATAATTCAATTCTTGATGACAGAACAAAACACAAAACAATATTTCGTACGAGTTAATAGATTACAGTAAAAACTGTGAATCTCCCAAAACGAACGATATTGTACTCTTTAAATTAAACCTTCTTCTATCATACCGGGTACTTATGGTTTAACAATATTTTAAAAGAATAAAATAAAAATAAAATAAGTTTTGTATTTACGTTAATTGTTAAAGCGACTTCTTCTTGATTAAATTTCTTCCAGATATTTTTGGGCAAACTAAAACTGAATTTGCTGCTGTTTATATAGCAGTTTTCATCAGCCTTGAAAATTGATGAGATAAAACAAAGACTAAAATATTTATAATTTTTGATGAAGTAAAACAAAYATTTATAATTTTTAATTCCAAGTTTTGTTAAACTAAATATTATTTTGTTTGAAATTAATAATTTTACTAAAAGAATTATTTAAAAATTTTCCTTTATAAAATTTTATCAAAAGTGTTCACATGTATTTTTCGAAACCCTAACAATAGTGTGTTACGTCACACGCGATGCGATCCCAATTTTCTGCGACTTCCAATTCTCCTTTATTCCATTGCATTGAAGCAGGGTCAATAGACCTGCATCTATTGTACGACTCCACAATCTTCCTTACGACGTCTTGATGAACTACCATGTCAGGTTAACAACGACGTGCAAGATACAACGTTTTGTCTATTCCAAAATGGTGAACATCATTGAGTTCTTGCAACATTCTTCGTTCATCTATGGTGACCAACGCAACAGTATTAATTAACCATGACCGCGGCAATCGACACAGTGCGTCTGCTTTGTTTTTCCCAGACTTTACCAGACCAACGGTTACCACCAAGTCATTTTCCATCATCAGATCTTCGATAATTGCCAACCTGCGCCTTGCCAGTACTTCACCAAAGCCTTTGACACGGATAGGTTTATCCCCTTAAATTAATGACTGTAACCATCCGTACACCGGTGATGAGTCTGTTAACACTTCTATGATCTTCAACTTCCACGAAATCACCAGATTTATTCCAGGAATCACTGCATCCAATTCGGCCAGGTTGATATGAGCCCCGTCGTCGACCTTCCTTAACCATGAACCATCTTCTACGATACGACCGTCCACTTCTAAACAAACACCATTGGCAATCTTACTTGCATCACACAATACCTTTGCGACTCCATTTGATGGAGCCTTCCATATGCCCCCCACTGGATCACCTTCCATAAGAATTCGCTTTTGTACACTCTCGATCCTGGACACGACATTGTCAGCGATTTGTCCATCCCAGTCCACCTCGTTCGTCATCCTTTTAGTATAACTGCACGCGGGGCGCAACCATCCCGCCACTGGAAAAGGACCAATCATCTGACCACACCAAGCGAATAATGTCTGCGAGTTTTAATACCTTCCGCTGAATCCACTATATTGTCCTGTTTCTAAATCAACTCACCACTCTGCATTTCCAAGCGTAATCCCAATATCCGACCACCCTCTAAACTCCCTGTCTCTTTTGCTTCTAATCCTAAACGTTTTAAATGATAATTAACAGTGTCACAAGAAATTAGTTTTGTGTTCACAACGATGTCATCGATATAAGAATAAATACCGGCACGTATGCTGGAATCCATCGATAAAACCTTATTCACTATGGGAGTCATAATTTTAGGTGCAACGTTGAGGCCAAATTTGAGACTAGACAGTACTTCTGCCCGTTATGCTCCACCACTTGATGTTTCCACACTTTGGAGATGCCTTTCGAAGATTCACGATAAGCAAGTCATCCCCCATCTGTCACCACGAACGCAATTTGCTGCCACAAACATCTCCTTGAAAAGTATGGTTCGATACATACTCGTTCAGTTCTCGATAATCCATTAATGGTCACACCTTTGACTTGTTTCGATGGATAACCACCATCCATGGTATTATTTCATCATTCGGACCGTCGTACTTGAAAAACCATCCGGATAATATCCATTCTTCGATTTCTTTAGTGAACTCTTCTTTGTGTGCCGCGGAAATATTATACCGTATGGCATGAATCCGCAACACCGGGGAGTCACTAAGCCATTTCTACTTTACCATCCAGATTCCATCTGCAAATACAGCATCGAAATCCACGTCCTCGATCACCAACTCCGTTACTGATATCGTCAATGTACCACCGCATTTAACGTCACTGCAACTCATAACTCGACCATCAGCACTGATTCTTATACCACCCAATTGATCCACAACATCCATACCTAATAATATATTGAACCCCAGAACAACCTTCGCCACTAAACAATCTATATCCAATTTTTTACCAATTGCCTCCACACTCACTCGAATGGATCGAAAGCACTCCATTTCTGTTCCAGATAACATAATTAATCTCTCTTCCTCAAGCCGCTGCTTCTTCCCGGCCTTCCCAGCCGCCACTATCGATCGGAAGCATCCGGTGTCTAAGAGAGCTGTCGCTTTCTAATCATTCAAAATTACATCTAGGACTGGTGACTATTGCGCCCAAAATCTGGAGAAGCTGCTGACACAGAGTTGCATACTTCCCCTTGCTCGTTTGTTGACTTTTTGCAATCTCGGGATATATTACCTGCAACATTGCAATTATAACATATCAATCGTCATCTGTACTGAACTGTGCGTCTGTCAGCCCCTTTTGAGCAGTTGCGGGTTATATAGCCGCTGTTCCCACACGTGAAACAAGTGATCTGCCCCACAACTGGGATTTTCAACCCAATAAAGCACGTTTCATCTGATCGCACCAAAAATCTGGCCTTTTCTACCACTTGAGGAAGAGGTAATATTGCTATTGAAATCGTCGCCCGCAATTGCTTCTTCATATTGTCCGCAACCCGTTAACAAAAGCACACAGCAGCCACTTTTCCCTTAGATACCTAACTATGAGACTTAACCTAGTCAGATCGGCTAAATATACATCGACCGCTTCTCCAACAGCCAACCGGCGACTGGTGAATTCCTCGTACGCCTTGAGCAAATCTACAGAAAAAAAGCTGAAGTTAGAGCCCTTTTTACCGCAAAATAATCCATTTTCTCATCTTTCGACAAGCCCTGATATACCGCAAACGCTCCCCCACACGAGAACAGTGGAATGAAATTCTCTAGCGACTCGATTTTTTGAAGCTTCGCAACCAGCTCCAACTTCTGCACCAACTCGACGAAATCTCCAGCCCCGTCGTGTTGTCTGATCATCTCCGATAACTTCAGTGCCATGGACGCGATAGCTTGTTCTGGAAAATAAATCAGAAGAATTAGTCGCAATTTCAAAATTTTATTTTTCGATGACAACAGACGATTTAAACAAATGAATTTAAATAAATTAATAAATATTCATTAATTTAAGACAGTTTTAAATTTAATGAATTTAATTGAAAGTTAAAATATTCCATTTAAAAAACGTTAATAAACAATATTTATTATTTTAAATACTCCTACATAGTTTTGTGAATATTAAAACAAAATCTTTTCAAATTTTAAATTAAAGATCAATTTAAAATATTTTAAACTTAAGTTTAAATTAAATTATTTTTTAAATATAACGAATTAAAAATACCAATCTGCCATCTGGGTACGAGAGACATAATCCCAAAGCAACACACAACATCCAAAATACAAACATCAAACATTCCAAACATCCCTCACAGTTATATTTATAAAAAACAGATATTATGAAATTTTAATAATAATCAGAAATCGAATAATTATTTATCCCTTACAAAGTTTTTGATATTGTTTACTAGGATGCAGCATCTCTTTTTTTTAATTTACTATTTAAATTTTGTTTTTTGTACAGGTTATATTTTTAATTCCAGGAGGGGCAAACGATCCACCTTGCCCCCTCTCTTGTGCACGCCTATGTTAAGTGGATTTTCAATTGAAAGGCGACAAAAAAATACAAAACATTTCCTTCATTTTTTTTAAAATTAAAAATCCATTCTTTTATCAATATAGATTTGCAATGACTCGAAAAAAATTTAACAAATAAAATTGATGAAAAAATTATCGTAGCGTTTGAATGTGGTATCAGACAGCATCATATTCTCCCAAAATTTAACGCCAAAAAAGCAACTGTTGAAAAGCCACGGAGCTGTGGCGCTTGTGAGATTCTTAGTTTGCGGGTGAATTACAGAAAATCTATTCTCACCGTACTTGGTGTTAAAATTCAAATAATACATAACCAAACACTTAATGACTACCGAACGAGATTCCGGTATGATAGAACAGAGATGTTTTAAATTAGAACTGTAAATTCTCGAATATAAGCAATCTATTATTTTTCAGACATTTAAATATTTTTTTCAAGAAAGGGTTGCTTATAAAATACTCATTTAAAGAAAGAAATTACCAACTGCCTTTACGTTTAGTTTAACATGACAGTAAAAAACATATAGAAGATGTAAATATTTATTTATAATGGAAAACGTTGAAATTCTTAACAAAAATTCATTTATTGGTTTATATAAAATAAATTACAATAGTTTTTTTATTTTAGGAAACGAAAGAACGATATAATGTTTCAAAATAACGCAATATGGTCGACTTGGATATATAAACCGCACTTCTTTGTCGTGAGATCTCTCCAAGGATCGATGGGCCGACTATTTCCATTGTGACACAAATATCGGATTTATTTGATTTGTTCATATTTAAACTTCTCTGATTATCCGAATTTCCTGGGATTGGAAATATGTGAAGTATTTTAGAAAATGTGACTCTTTTTGTTTTTCTTTTACCATGTCTCGTTTTATGAAATTTAGATGAATGCTTTAAAATGCCTTTTGCTTTTTTGCGCATTTTCACAAAAAAAATCTATAATTAAAACGTTAATTAATAACTACAATATGAATTAATAAGAGATTACGAAGGAACATTTTTTTCAATTAATTTAGGAAAAATTAAATAAATCGAAACGGTGAGAGAAACTGCAGTGACCACAAAGTGATCTCAAGAGAAGTATTAGTATTCCAGCTGGAAAATACAACGAATAAAGAGATATTCATCTGTCTCTTACCCCATTGCACTAAAAATGGTTTTACAGCTTAGTTTTACAAAATCACGAAACTAGGTATCATGATTTATAGGCAAGACAAAGAGGGTCTTACACAGTAAAGTCACAATCCCACATCAGAAGCCACGTGAGAGTATCAGAATATTCTTGTATATCTTAATGTTTCGACTCGATTGAGAGTGTACGATTCAATACCCTGTGTTCGAATGCAGCTAATGTTATTATCTGAACAGTTTGGGGATGCTAAGTAGTTTAATAAAACAAAAGGTTATCTAATGATGGTATGTCGTTAAAGATAAAGCAATTTTTGAGATATTACTCATTCTAAATTATCTAAATTATCATTATCTAAATTACTCATTGATTCTTCTGTGGTATAACTGTCTTTCTCATATGTTAAATTAAAATTTTGCGATTGTATTTTTTTTCTATATAAAAAATATAGTCTATAAGCGGAGGTACCAGTCGTACTTTAAGATTATCTGATAGCATGTAATTAGCGTAACAGTAAATAACCTAAAAGTAAAAAAGTTTTAGTAAACCTCGTGCTAATGATCGTAAATAGTAAAAAAATTACATAAATTAGAATAAATTAATATATTTTAATTATTGATAAAACTAAGTCCGGATGAAAATCTTCTTTTAATAACCAAAGTCATCCATTTAAAAATATATTTTACGACAATATATTTCGACGGATCTACCGTCATCTTCAGGTCACTAATTAATAATCAATTCAC
>MQRK01215240.1:36344-66380 GCA_001938485.1 Girardia tigrina
TATATATATATATATACAGGGTGGCCCAATGGGTACGCAGCCTCTAATTTTTGCATATTCTAAATCTACTAGTCAAGACGAGTATTTTGATATATAACATGTGAGGTGTAAAAAAATATATCAAAATACTCGTCTTGACGAGTAGATTTAGAATATGCAAAAATTAGAGGCTGCGTACCCATTGGGCCACCCTGTATATAATCAAAATTCTGAGCAATTTTCTGTGTCCTATACAAGCTCTCATTGGGTTTTAACTGTTCAGAATGTGTTATGTTAATGAACGAATCACTTGACGATGTTCTATTAAGAACGAAAAATTTTGTGAAGGTGAAACAATGAATAGTTATTTAGATGATAAAAATTTCATTTGTTCAAATTAATTTTAACAATTACATCTAAAAAATAATTGTTTTTTTTGCATTATTAACCTCAAAGAGAAATCATTAATAGATAAATATCAAACATATAATTTCAAAAATGATCAAAGTATGAAATAATATGGATAATGATAAAAACATTTTGTCTTACAACATCCATCTAAAAGTTAATTATTCTCACCTCTACAGATTTATGAATATTCCATATTGAATTTATCGATCAATAATTTATCCCAAATATGATCTAAATTATTTATTTAAATATCTATGGTTTCCACAAAATGTATAAATATTGGGAGATAAGGACACAAATGACTATTTTGACAAATATTTTCATATTTTGATTCAGATTTCTGAATGGATGAATATCAAAGTTTGATTATTAATCCTTTTTTTGGTTGGGATACATTAGTTTTTCAAAACTATTATAGGGGTTTTCACTTTTGATTGAGACTCATTTTAAATTGTGATCTTTCATTTTTAAGTGAGATTTTTCTTCATTTCTAAAACTGAAAATTTTAATTTTAAATTGAGAATTTTATTTTGAATTTAGGTTTTGATTTGACACTTGATTTATTTTACGAATTTTTGATTTTGATTTTTTATTTAGGCTTGATACTTTTGATTTAAATTCGGGATTTATTATTTTGGAATAATTTTAAAGCATCAATTTGTGTCTGATTTGGTATGGGACTCTTATCTATTTCAATAATGGTATTGTCATATAGGCTCTTTAGAAGGTCCACCCAAACCAAATAAGTCTATAAGCCCCGAAAGGCCTGCGTCGGGGATGGCAGCCTTTCGCTTCCTCGCATGCTTTGGCAATCCCGTGTGAAACGACTAGTCATGGGTATGGGTTCCATGATCCTGAATCCCTTTGCTGTGTACGTGGACTTCACACATCCGCGAACCGGGCATCTGAAGGTTCCTCTCGTAGTTAAATCTGTAAGACGGTAGTCTCGATGGGTTTCTAAGTGATTCGCTTCTGACTCTCCTGTCGCAGTAGCATTCGGGTCGACGATTGGTACTTGATTTACGTTATCGTCTAGTAACGCTTTCAGTTATTGAATCCATTTCTCCTGATTGCCTGGACTGATTGGTTCTGCTCGGAAATATTTGGACTAATTGTTGTTTTTCAATTTTGTGTGTTGTTTTGAGATGTCTGATGAGCCATCCTTTGGTCTTGTAGTTCCTTCGGCATAGATGACAATTGAATCCTTCTCGCTCTTCTTCTTGTGGGGCTCTTGGTCTATGATCTTGTTTTTCTTGTCGATTAAATTCTGTCTGCTCCGCGAATTCCCTGAAACATGATTTGTATAAACACTGAAACAGTTTCATTCGCGGTCTGATTAGTTTTGGCATGTCTTCTGATCTTCGCCCAATTATGCGTCTCTCACTTATTATTGAGTCGATACAATCTTTCATATTGGCTTGAGCGCTTTTCTGGTGAATTATTTTAAAATCGATAAAATGAATCTGATTTGATATACAAATTTTAATGTATTGTTGCGATCGACACATTATCAATGAGACAAACATAAGCAATACATATATTGGAAGCAAGAACACAATAGCTATCAAGTCTCTGACAGTCCTCAGTATCCCTTTGTGGCCCAGGAAGATCGTTTCGACGCGCCCAGGTCCTAAAAACCACATAAATAACTTGAAATATATACAAGTCACGCCAAGACTCACCCTACGGCCGAAAATCCACACCCGACCCTCTCCCGATAGCTTTCTGTGAGGAGCATCCATGAACGCAACTCATTTTGAACTGCAACCCTCTTGCGAGACGTTATTCGCCCTGAAAGATTCACGAAAATAAATTAAAATAATAAATGTTAATTAAGCAACTTACATGACTCAGTAAAGAAATCCAAAATTAGAGTCTGTGACGTGGCCAACATCGTGCGATATTTTCCGACGAGAACGTTTAGATCCATTCGAGAATCAAGTGGAATCTGCCAATGGTATTTGCCAAAATTTGCAGATCGCTAATCAGAACGCACCAAACAAAATTTACACACCAGTCTGGTAGGCCAACAACATTAATCGCTGTTATAAATACAGCAGGTAATTCACAATAAGCACAAAAAAACCAACACTAAAACAAAAACTAATATTGAGCGTTCGACGATATAATCACAATCACAACCGAGCTAGAGATCGACCTAAACAAACCACAGAGCAAACGAGATCAGCCGACACGCTACATCGAGGTACCGACGCAAGAATATTCCAAAGATATCGGATCGAGAAAATTAGAGATCGAAAATCTTCCTCCGGAACCGAAAATTTTTAACTGTAATTTTTAACCTGTTTTTACCTTTTAAATAAATGTATTCTGTAATAAACCATTTTCATTAATTTGGATAAATTACTATTACCATAGATTCTTTCACTTTATTTTAACTCCTAGGTTCGTCGTCGTCACCCCAACCTCCATGTCCGAGGGGAACATAAGAGTCGTCACCAAGCAAACCATACAATACCGATAATGAACGCCGAACACCGTGGTGGTCGTAGGATAGCACTCTGGTTAGGGGAAAAAGCTGCAAAGATTATAAATCGATATAAATATGCGTCTAAAATTACTTACTGTTGCTGATCAGAGAAATATAATTTAAGTCGTAATACGGATCATGAGGGGAGCCGAGATGTCCCTTGTATATAAATAAAAGCCAGTAGAGAGAAATGGAATTGCGAGAGTATATTAGATAATCGATTGGGAGCGAAAATCAATAATTGTGAATCGAGATATTAATTGCAGTCAAGAGATATCCAATGCAAGAATAAATAGCCATATGATTGGCAAAAAATCAGTGATTTCTCTGACTAATAAACACGTGTCACTCTCTCTCTCATCTAACTTTTCGATCTCTCATTTGTGTTGTAAATAATACTAATGATCAATGCATTTGTGTTCTCAGTTGACAAATTTCAGCAGAATAGTTAATATTTAGCTAAACAAAATTAGTCCCTAATATTTGTATTTAAAAAGAATATGTCGCGTTCCACTTATTTTGCAACATTTCGGCAGGCTCGAGCCCCCAGTCGCTTTCTGAGTTCAACGACAACTCATAGTGTTCCATATTCTCTAATTTAGGGCGAACGGACGCGTCTCCTCTACGCACATCAACGAGTTGTATGCGCTTCGGAGCGCCTTCGGATTCAGAGCAGTAGCCTCAGTATCTGGAAGGGTTGATATGTTTGAACATGACTTATTTTATGATTATATTATCATCGATTTTCAAACACTCTGAACGAAGAGAGCCCTAAGGAAGTAGACGACTATCGCCCGCGAGCCTGTGCATCCTACGGAACGATCCGCGTCACCTCCAAAAGGTTCTTCAGTTTTTCACACACAGGATTTGTTATTAATTCTTTCTCGAAATATATACAGAATATAGCCGCGCATTTATCAATCAATAGAATAAGACCTCGACTGAGTTTATAATTAGATGCACTCGACTTGTGCAACAACTGTTAGTGACTTCTCAACACTTCATGCAAATTAAGATCATGGTTGGAACATTTTATTATTAACGGTTCGCTATTATTCCCAAGGAAACGACATAGATTAACATTTTAATCTCAACCTTAATGTCAATTTTTACTTGCAAATACCCTACCGCCGCAAGCTCTCATCACTCTGAACATCTCATAAGACTACATCAACTAAGTGGGTAAATAGGACGCTCCTGACTTCAAACGATTCAAAACATCCCGACCTCCTGATGTTATTACACATGAGCTCTCTAGTATCCATTGGAGATGCAATGGAGGAGTTAGGTATTTCGTTTGGTTATCACAGCACTGCACTCGATAGTGACTCTTCTCAGCAGGTTTATTTACAAGACTTACTGTGTACTATTTACATTCTGACGATTAACTTTATTTGCTGTTGCTCACCAACCTTGCGTTCATCAATAAAGATTATTATTGATTTCTCCCTCAACTTTATCATTATTTAAATTTATATGGAACAGGGGAACTGAAACCGTTATAAAAAGAGTCTACATTAATTACCGTAACAGAAAATCATCATTACTAATTTTGAATCACAATCACCTCAATTTAGTATAACGTCAGTTCGCTGAGTTGTTCTTATAATGGCCACCAGTACATTAATATACTTTACAAAAACTAACAATTCTGTCTCACATTAGAACCGTTCACTGTCTGAGTTACTTACAACTCGGACTGATAACTTTCGATTTATAATACTACTCACCCAAAACTTGCACCCGCTTTATGCATTTTCTAACTAAATCATTATAGAAGGGGTTCCATGTATGCTCGGAGGTTAATATACAAAAATTATATGATTCTCTCCCACCCTGTCTCCTCACCACACTGCATTTATATATATTGCAATAAATCTATCTATTTACATCACCGACTCTAATTAGCTTTGCCTGGATCCGTTAAATCCTTTTATATATAAAGTTACTCTACTGTTTTATCATATTTACAATGCTCCTATACCCGCATTACACCTCATCGACCTCTTCGTCTTCCTTTATAGTACTTATCACTTGTCTACTCTGTCTCCCGAACTTATTAGTCCTCTCATCTTTAAGTCTCCTGAGAGGTGATTCTTCGTGGATTTTTTGCTGACTCACGTAAGTTTTTAATTAATCTTTGTATTTATTAATTAATTCTCATGTTTTTGCAGGGGTATATCTCCGCTCATGAACCCACTATCGACTCGCGGATAGAAAAATCGGACTCGGGGCGCGAAGACCTATCAGTAGAAGGTCAGCGGTTTAATTTCGACTACAGGGTAAGCTTTAGCGTAACTTCTTTTTTTTTATTTATATGGTTATTTTAGCCTCCAAAACATCTCAATGCTGTTCATCAGGGCCGTGATGGACTCTAATAGTGGAGAATATATTGTTATACGTTCAAAAATATATGTATTTGCATATTATTGTCTTTTGTCGTCTCTCTTTTTGTTTGCTTTACTTTTTGGTCAATGTTAATGGGTTAATGCATTTCAGACCGCAACATATAGTATAGTAATTCTCTACATTACCCGAGGGTATCGGGTTTTTCAAACACCTACTAAAGATAGGCTCAACTGACAAATCATTCCAACGGCGATTTGGCTCAAACTTTTTAATGTCCGCGCACTCCTCCGGATCGGTGTATCAATGCGTGGCTTTGTTGAAGGTTGGTTATTTATTATTTCAATATTTTGTGACCTACGCCTATCTATTTCAGGCACGCGATCACACTAAACAATTCATTCCAGATAAGGTCAGGCATGATGAAATTGTAAGTTTTTAAAAACTTATTTAATGTCATTTAATTTTATTGTTTATTCCAGGGTTTCATAAACACAAAGGCCACAAACACGATCCCTGGATCCGGAAGGAGGATAGTGACACTACGATGATGGGGAATCTCCAAAGGCTTTTTATTCGTTCATTTTTGTTTGTATATTTTTAATTTCATTACAGGCACAGACTTTTCCAATCGTAACAAATAATAATAATTAGAAATCTAATTTTTAGAAGGTAGAAATTTAGTAGTAATTTTATAATAAGAATTCCGTTGAGAGTAAATGAACCTGCAGGGGTTTGAAGTTAGCGAGTTACATAATAGCAAAATGCAATGCAATGACGGTAAATTATAGTAATGAGATGACGAATTACTATATAAACATAAATCGGAGATGCCGCTTTGAGATGCCACAATCAAATGCCACAAGTCCGACAAGCATAAGCGAAGCAAACAGAAGACAGAGTGACATATTTATATATGACAATTACGATAATTAACATGATGCCTTACATTTAGAATTGCGTTATAAAATGAAAACTGAAAATAGAAAAATTGCACGGGTTTTTTCATTAATTATTATCCAAAAAATATATTTTTCTTTAATTCGAGACTTAATTGTAATTCGGGTTTGAGTTTCTTGTTGAATAGATTGATTGATGAATTGATTGTTAAATTGTTGATTGATTGGATTTTTCTTTTTATTTTGTTGGGAAGTGACAACGAACGCAACACTATCATGTACTTGTGAGGCCTCTTCTTCCTTTCAATACCATTTACCCAACCAGAATCGACTGTCAAATTCTACCCTAATGTCAGGATCTACAATCTGAACTTAAATCGTTGATGTAAAGAAACAGGGGAAACTGTACTGTGGCTTTACTTCCACCAAAATGGCTTCAGATCGATTATTACCGCAAGTCGGCTGTATTCCACCTACACCAACGTGAACACAGCCTAACATACCGATTTCATCCATCCTCAACAGTACTTCAAAACCAAAACCTCTACAACAGCCTACCAACAAAACCCAATATCGTACTAGTTGCCCGCTTACCTTGATCTCAGTCCAAAAATCATATTCAATTACAGCCGGCCCGAGTACTTTTTGCTCCATATGGTCCGATCGCACCAAATGCTACTTTATCATCGTCTATAAGCATCCAGTTTTGATCAGTGCCCTGACAATTGGTTCCATGATGCGCACCACATCTACCGGTAGTCGCCCAAGATACTTTGCTGGCAGTGCAGCAGTGGAGCAATGAGGGCTCATTTCTCTTTTTCAGGATTTCGATAGTGTATTGGGCCCCTGATCCAAAGATGGTCCTTTGCACCACAAAGGAAACATGATTTACCTCGAGTAACAGGGGGGGGCATTATATGTTGGTGCAGCTTATAACATAGCATCATATTTCCTGATGGGAAGATTTTTGCTGCAACTATATCTGTTGATGGGGATTCGTCAACTAAGGCTGACGGTATTGCTATCGCCTCTGTATTTTCCGAACCGGGTCGGTTAACATGGAGTAGTGCGCGTGGAACTGGAATCAGCTCCTACAGGGAAATATACTTTCTCACTACTACTGATTCCAGCTACCTCGATGCATCAACATGAAGGCATAGGAAAGAAAAAACGTTTGGGCCTCTTATCCTTGACAAAAAATTATCGCCCACCACCTCAGCGTCACCACGCATTCTTTTATTGACCATCCTGGCTGAAGAGAGTAATTTCAAAATTCTTCTTGTAATGTTCGGGGATTCGGATTGTAAGCTTCGAACAGCGCCGTCTTCATCGATCCAAAATCAATTTCGTCGCCGCTTGGTAATCAGGTATGCAATTCAAAGGCTCGGCCATCTAGAAACATCGGAATAACAAACATTTTAATCTGTAAATTGTTGCCGCTGAATCGGATTTGCGACACCACACAATAAAATAATTGATGCCATCGAACAGACGAACTGCGTCTGAAAATTTGATTTGACTTATTTTAGCCGCGACGTGTACGTGAATTTTATTCAGATTTAACTAAAAACCGTTTAGCAATTTCTTATTTTATCGGATCAAAACTGTTTATTAGTTTATGCGTACCTTTTACTCCAGCATCCCCTCTGCGTAAAAATGATATTCTTTTTAACTTAACATTTAATTACTTTTATTTATATATTAAGTTCCTTCTTTTTCTTTTTCCTTTGGAACCTTAGCCGTTTGGTCGTGACTGCATCCTATGATGTACGGGCCTTCGCAACTCGTCTAAGTATAGCCAGTGCTTAAACATTAATAAAAACCTTATGGCTCAGTACTTGTTAAAATGACCTAAGGCCAAGCTTTTGTATGATTAAATAATATTCTCATAAGTCACTACAATTTAACCTTCCATCAATAAACAATGTTTATATTCATTAAAAATCTGATTCTAAACATTTGTTAATCTTCATGGTATTAAGTAACATTGATACCTAAAGCGTAAAAATCAACCTTTATATTCGTTCTTAAAAAGAATAGTCCGAATTTTACAGATAATATTATTCGAGATAATTATTATATTGTTCAAAAATTTATATTCAAATGCAAGACTAGCATTTATTCAAATTACTGATATTATATACTCTCAATAATAATTATCATATATAAATACATATAACGTTATTTAAATACATTCGCAATATCAAGTGAACCGATAATTTTCAAAGTGCTTTTCAAATCAACTAATGCGGTTTCCTCTCGATTTTGAGCTTCCCATAACATTAGAAGATATGCTGTTGGATTAGACTGTTTGAGAAAGTATTCCAGGTTACTAGAAAAAAGGATATAATTAATCATAAAAGGAAAATGTCTGTCAGTAAATTCAGTAAACAATAATAAATATTTAAAACTAAAATTCAAATTAATAACGATAGCCGTGTAAAATTAATAGTTGCGACTAGCACCGCTATTTGGAATATTTTATTTCAACCCATTAGCGCCGAAACTATTATTCAAATTTTTGTGATAACATCAATCATGTATTAATTATATTTTTTTGTTAAACCCATTTATGTTGGCTCCGTGGCAGAATAGTGTATAGAACCATGTACTATTACCTACATATTAAACCAACTTAATTTATAGGAACCTCGTATAAATGAAAGTCAAATATCCTATAAATATCATGTTAGGAATTAATAAAATTAATATAAAAAATAAATTTATTGATAAATTATTTTAAATAATTATAAATATTATTAATATGAGAAGTTAGTTTAAAATTCAAATAATTTATTTAGAAAATTCAAATTTAATATTATAATTTCAAAAATTAAAGAAAAGAAACTAAAATTAAAAATCCCCAAACAATATGTAAAATTTATAAGAAAAAATGGCAATTTAAAGTTTCAAAAAATTAAAATATTTCTAATTCAAAATTTTTCAATAAAAAATTTGACGATCAAGACTTCAAGTTCTAATATTGTAAACAACACAAATGCAACTGATAATTTAATAAATAAGATTTTTTTTAATAAGATGAAGATATTAAAATTTTTGTTGATATAATTTTTTAAACAAACTTCTAAAAATATTGAACGTTTCAGACTGTGAAAACGCATAAATAGAATTAGATTTGGTTTAGCAGAACTTAACTAAAATATATTAAATACAAAATTAATTGTCTATGTAAGTTAAATCAGATATAACAAAATATAGATTATAACAATTTATTTAAAATTCTAAATACTTAAAACACACACATACATAAGCAGTTTCTTTTCACTTCTACAGAAAAATTTCCACAAATATAATTGACATGAGTTTTAAATTTCTATGACATATTAGTCACTACAATGTCTATCTCTGTAAGAAGTTATGGCTTACTCAGTTGCATTAATTTTATTTTACGAGGGACTTTATAAAAATGTAAAAAAATCACTTTTCTCCATTCCCATTTTTTTACTTGAGAATTGCTGTCATTAAAAAACTAGACTAATGTGTGAACAAAAGAAATATGAAATAACATCAATGCAAAGATTAGCAAGCACAAGGCATGTTTTAAGTGTAGGAATGTAATGAAAAATGAGTCAGTATTTAGTGGGACCACCTCTGGCATAAATAACGGCTTGAATTCTACGAGGCATCGCCTCAATGAGAGCAGCAAAAGAGTTCTTGAATTCCTCTGACTGCCAAGCAGCTCGCAATTTTGCTATCGATTCCTTCTTTGAATGCATCGTTGATGCATGAACCCGTTGTTTGCAAATCGACCACAAATTTTCGATAGGACTGATATCTGGAGAGCAGGGGGGCAGTCCATGACGTCGAAGTTGTACTCATCCAGAAACTGTTTTATGTTTTGAGCCTTGTGGCATGGAGCATTGTCTTGTTGGAACACACAGTGACCATTCCCATACCAATGTCCAATCGCCGGCAGTAGATAGTTGGTAAGTGTCTGCTGGTAGTTGGCAGCTCGCATAGTTCCATCAATGACAGAAAGCCCGATGCTAAGCAGTATGGGAAGATTGTATTCTTTCTCAATGGGATAGTCTCACGTGATAGGGACGAGGAGGCGTTACATCAAAAGTTGATTCATCAGAGAAGATGACCTGAGAGACAGAAAATACATGATGGGAGAATGGAAAAGTTGTGAGGGAAGAAGGAAAATGCATATGTATTTACAGTACTTTTTTTTACAAGCATACTCGCTGTGTCTTTTACACCATTGGAGACGAACTCTCATTTGCACGGCACTCAAAAATGGTGATTTGCTGGGTCGATATGTTACTCGTCCTTGTCGAATCAGAGCACGCTTGATCGTGTTGACGCTCACAGTTGATACTGGACCTCCTACAGCTGCTTGGATTTGCCTTGCCGTTGACGCCGGATGATGTACCATCTCACTAACCAGTAACCTTTCTGATCTTGCTGATAGAACTCGCTCCTCGCCACAACAATGACATCTGGAAGAACGTGATCCGGTTTTCTTAAAATTTTGAATGATTTTGTCAACTGTTGACTTTCCTATTCCAACGTCCTCAGCTATCGCTCGATGCATCATCTTCTTTAAAAACTTGTCAATAACAAGGTTACAAATTGCGAATGTATCCATTCAAAAGGATGCATATAAATCCACCTACTGGATAGAATTAAAGAAAGAACATAAAATATAACACATAATGTATCATTCAGAATATTCTTCAAATATGCCCCATGGCATTTTTTTAATTGAGGTCAATAAGAGTTGTGATTTTTTGGGAGAAGGGCATATATTAGTAAAAAAAGACTAAAAGCAACAAGAAACGAAATATGTTAAAATCTATTAATTAAATAATGGAACGTCAAATTTACTAAAATACAATTAAGTTTCTTCGGATGATATTTTGTACTGGAAAATTTTTTATTTATCGTTTAATATAATAATATAAATGACAATGGTAGGAATATTTGTGAACATACAAGACATTTAGTAGTTTTTATCACATGTACAGGAAATCAAAGCTATATGATCAACTTCTATAAGTTCTTAATCTCAGCATCAAGTAATTTCATCTGAATTGATGGAAGACATAAGACTTTAAGTAAAATTAAAAAAACCGAAAAAATATTTTTTTTAAAAATTATTTACTAAAATAAATAAATTCAAAAAGTTTTTCCTTGATTGGAAAGTATTAAAACAGAACAGAAAAATAAAATGTTATACATAATGTATTGTTCCGGCCGATCTCCAAGTTGCCCTTAGAATCGGACAATGTTAGCAGAGACACGCAGCGTATCATCTGAACACTCGGTCTTCATTGCGAAATGAGATACGTTAATAAAATCTTTGCATAATGTATATTTTTATAAATTTTTCAAAGGAATTCTAAATTTTTAAATTAACAATTCGAGTCTTTCAATTAATGTGACTTTCACTTTCAAAATATTATAATTTATTTGTGAGAACAATTATTTTCAAACAAGATTAAAATGGTACAACTCAACTAAAATAAATCGTTGCAGCTGACAAACACAAATCCAATCGAGAGAACAACAAAAAAATTCAGATTCAAAATCACACAAAAGATCAAAAAGATGAGGATTTTTTTCAAATATCAATAATTGAGCAAAAATTCAAATCTCGAGAAAAAAAATAATAATGAAATTAATCGAGCCAAAAAACTCGCTCTGATTTGCTGGTCCAATCATAACGAGTATTTCATTATTTCGACACACACTCAACATTTTCTCTCCTGCTCGCACACCAACTCAGTACATATAATATTTAAAATATTCGGCACACTCTCACAAACCTAATCAATAACTAATAAACATGACTCGATCAGTCCCTAATAACAAATAATTAATAAAGTCTTTGTTCGTTTGTAAAAGAAACGAACAGAATTCAAATTTAAATTTTTTATACCATTTTATCTTTTTTTAATTTTATTTAGATTAATTTATTTAAAAATATTTTAATATTTATAATTTACATATTCTTTATATAAAAAGTAAGCAAAGCGAATAAATTAACAATGATTGTCCTTCAAAGTTTCTTTTGGCAGAAATAACTCGGATATTCGACTCATATATCATGTAAATTTGATGGAGATTGTCGAATTGATCATCAGAGATAAAGAGAGTGAAAAGAAATTCGAATATAATTATGACGATAACGATAATAAAAATAATAATAATTTGGATCCTGAACAAGTTCAGTTAAGGGTGTAAGCCCCCTTTTAGAGTCCTTAATTTATATCATCATAAATTAATTTTTAACAAAAATAATGGATTTTTGAGCACATGTTTTTTAGTATTCGTTCTTGTAGTTGCAAGTTAACATCATTTAATATCAAAAATAAAATAATATTACATAAAAATCAAATTAATACTTAGTTAAATTAAAAATATTATTAATTTAATAAAATTTTCGTTTCCAGAAAAAAATCACTTTATCAACATTAAAATAAAATTCTGAGAGAAAAAAACTTTTCTTTTCCCAAAGATTTTATTTGGTGTTTATTTGAGAATATGAAAATTAATGTGATAAAATCTTTTGCATAACGAAATATAATTTTTAAAATTTTCTGATTGTAAAAGTTTTGATGTTGGCTTCTTTTTCTACTTTCAAGCAATAGATAAAGCCGAATGATATTAACCATTGGATTTCGATTAGAAACTGATTAATAAACTGACATATGTTACCAGAGAATGTGGAAAAATTAATTTTATCACAACTGCGATCATTTCGTCTTTGATCAAATAGAAGTCAGTTTAATCCGTTATTAATAAACTGTAGTGTTATCACCATCGGTATAAAACATCGTAAAACTTATTGGTTAATAATTGAACAGGAAAATTATTTTTTTTATTTATGATTATTTAAAAAAGAACACAAGAAAAATTCAAAAAGGAACGTTTCTTTAAATATTTTAAAATTTTAATCGTTTAAAAAATTTCATATTTCAATTAAATTTTTAATTTTGAGGACACGGATCTTTTAAACTCTCGAAGAGACATTAAGAAAAAAAATTAATTCTTTATACGATTCTAATAATTTAAAAACCCTAAAATATATGAAGAATAAATAAAAATAAATGAAATAATTTTTATTTATTTTAGCATAATATTTACGATTTTGAGACATAAATGTCTTCGGTGCTCGTTAAAATATTATTGATTCCATGTAGAATTATTTTTTTCCAAAAAGGGAACAGAGAAAAAATATCACTACTATATAGTACAATAAATATTTATTACATTCACTACATGTTTCGTTTTAAATAGAACGTCTTCAGTTATTTGATTCATTGAAGAACAAAAAGTTTAAATAAAAACTATAAACGGTTAGTCTGTTTTAAGTTACAGAAAATTTGTAAAATAATCATTGGCAATAAATAAAAATATAAAATTTAAATTAAATTGTGATTTAAAACTATAAACTACTCACTCCCGCCGTATGATGGTATACTAATTATTTAATTACCATTTCAGTTACTAATATCCGATTACTATCCTAATTCCGATATTATGGATATTATTGCCAAAAATTTGATTTTTCTAATTAATTTATGTTATTCTGATATACTGACTCAATTTTAGCTTTATTAAATGGAGACTTGATTTCGTGATTAGACCCGTATTATATTTAAGAATTTCTTATTCGTGGACTTTTGACATGTACTTCGAAAAACAACTGATTAATTCAGAAACATTAACTTTCATTTTTCCAACTTACCTTTGTAATCTTAATTTTTAGTATTATATAGCGTTCATTTTTGATATCTATAAAAACATTTTTAAAGAAATTTAATTTTAAAAATGTGAGGTACTGGCCCTTGGGCAGAGCGATGGTGACCAGTATCTCTTTATCGTGCGGGAAGTTGTCGGGCAAGAATGTCGAATGGTCAGTGGAGTGAGAGCCACTAATCGGTCGGGCCTAATGGCTATCGATCGGCGCGTCGATAAGTGTCAAATTCTCGTCCCGTCGGTGACGGCTTCTCGTTCTGTCTCTCCGGTTCTATTGTAGTCGGTGCTGCTCGGAATGGCGGTTCGTGTGACTGGTTCGTTGGCCGGTGATCCGAATATACAGCCGGTAGGAATGCGTAAATCTGTCAAGGTGCGTCGCAACATGCCGGTAATATCATCGGAAGAAAGCATAGCAGGAATCAGTGAAAGCAGACACGAACAGAAGTCGATTTGATACACATTTATTTTTAATTCAGATTCAAGAATTATCTATTTTCAATTTTACACATCAAGTCCGACAACATGTAAAAAAGTGTTTGTTTTGTTTTTTAATTTTTCCTTTATTAATTTTTGTCAATCATTTTTTCTGTGTTACCACAAAATGTATAGGTATTATTTTTCTATTTCAACTTTCTTTGTCAATGTCATTTTTGGCAACGAATATATTTGCAGCTTAATTCGAGTAAATGAAATTATCGAATCGATTGGCTCGTTCCGATTGGTTAACCAATTTATTGAATTAATTTAAGAGAATATTTTGATTATTGATTTCATTGAATTATATAGTAATTTTTTTAAGTTTTCGTTACATTTGATTTTGAGAAACAATTATTATTTTGTTCATAATTCCATAATTTATTATGATTGAATAGAAAGTTATTTGCCTTCTAAAATTATCAATTTTTTCATTTATTTAAGGAAATTCCCATTATTTGGTTAATGCATAAGTTTGCCTTTTTAAACTTAATTTTAATCAACTAAAAATATACATAAAGTTAAAAGATATCATAACTAAGTAATAAGTACAGAAGAAAACAACCTTTACCTTTATATGTGATAGACTTACCCAAAATTAGTTTTCTCAGTTTAAAGATGAAAATATTGAGTTTAGCGATGCGGATCGCCAAGGTCGAAAACCAAACTTTTCTGAAGAAGATTCAGACGTTGTACTTCATAAAAATCCTCACCAAACTATTTGGGAATCGGAAAAAGAGATGGAGTGTAAGCACTCAATTATAATTAGTCTTTCGTTATGAATAGAAAAGATTCAAAATGAAATCCATGGTTCTCGTACGCAAAAAAGAGAAAATCAGAAAAAATTAATTCCTTGTATCCCTTGGATAAGCTTATGAACAGCATCAATTTTTGCGTATGGTCACAGGAGACCCAAAAAGTTTTTTTTCGTCGATTTCAAATAAAGAAATGAATGTCTTAGTCCGAATAAACACCAAATTTACGTAAAAATGACAAATCTTCTTCATGTTGAACCAAAGAGTTGTTTATTAGGAATTACTTTCTAGAAATTTAACAAGTACAGTCAACTTAAGATACCTTACAATTTAAATAATTTAAACTGAAATTTATATGTGATGATTATTCTAAAAAATATACAAGTGGGTTTTGATTTTGATTGACTAATAAAAATTATATACATATTTATATATCTTGATTACTTTATTTTTAATTAACTCTATATTGGCAGGATTGTCTTTGTGATATAGGGATAACAAAAAAGATTGAGAATATTTTGATAGACATTCTCAAGGCAGATGAATATTTTATATTTCACCTTCGAAATGATAATGGACAGGGTAATAAACATAAATCTCAAAAATGGCTCATTAAAACGACGCCTAAAAATATGAACAGAAAAAATAAAACTAATGATATAACTACTTTATATCAAGAATAAATAAAGCCACCACTAAATGTCTCATAATGTGTCTCAAAGTAGAATGACTCTCCTGGCTTCGTATAAGTCGTAACCATCAATCACATCCTTTATTTCAGCAATGTATGAAAATATTTATTAAAGTATTTATAACAGTCTTTACATTACTTTAAATTGGATTTATTAAAATCTCAATAAATGTCAATCATGGTAGATATAATTTATGATCACATTATTAATAAACGTTATCTGAATTCATTATAAATTCATAGGAATTTTTATTTCCTTTTGCAACAAATATGTCACTTTTTGTATGAAAAAAATATGAATAAATAAACCAGAATGAAAAATAATTCAAATAAATGATATTTTTTTCAGTAATTACTAATGATATATAAAAACCGATATTCTAAACATCTATTACCCCCTAAAGTTTCAATGAATTGATGCACTTGCAAATATTGTTGTCAAGTTTCCTTTTATGCGACTCATTTACTCGTAAAACTTATTATTCATTGTGTCATTTATTCTCTTTGGTAAAATTAAACTAACAAGATAAAGTCCATTGAAGTAATTCGCAATCTGAGTACTGTATTTACTGTATTACAGTATTTACTGGACTATCTTGTTTACGATTAAGGAGGGTAAATGTATGTTGTTATGAAGTGAAGGTATACTTTATTTATTTTAAGGCTTCATTCTTCTTTAAGTCCTTTAGTATCCAACTTCCCTTATTGCTGACGTTAATGAACAAATTGAGAAACTTGAAGAAACGAGACAAGTAAATATTATTGTTCACTACACTCAAACCTGTTTTTATGCTGTATTAAATCCTTTTGATACAATTTTTTATTTGTGTGAATTGTTTGTGTGATTTCATACGCATCACACATTTGTGAGATCGAACAAAACAAACTTATCCCGTTACTTTCCATAAACAGTACATAGTATATTCTTTCAACTAAATTCAATACACAAATGAAAATCAAAATAAACAAACCATTTAATTTATTATTATTTTATTGTTTAATTATTTCGTCAGTCTAACATTCATCTTCAGAACAACTGATTTTTAAAAGAAATTTACTTATATATTATTAAGAACACCAACATGGGTTTTCGAACTTTTAATTTCAATACAATTAGAATTGTCTTATGGACAACTCTCAGCAAAACTCTCGTAATTCGACATCGTTCTAAATTGATAACTTTTAGTTAATGTTTTGTAATAAACAACTATTTGAACAAATTTTTTATTATTTTCAGATTTTATTTTTAAAGTTCAAATTTTGTAATTTTAGTAATAATTTTATTTACATATTAATTTTATTTAAAAAATATTTTATTGAAAGAAGGAACATTTATTTAATTCAAAACTTAGTTAAAACTATTTACTTTATTTAAATTTTAATATGAAAATTTGAAACGATTTAATATTTTTAAAGTTTTTAAATATCTTATGTTGTACTTTAAAATGTAAATTATACTCGAATTTATCGTGAATATATAAAATATCAATTTTCCATCTGGGTGGGAGAAACACATTTCCAAATACTAAACTCAACATACAAAATTCAACATACCAAATTTAAAATATTCCTCACATATATTATACATAATATTTTTGTAATCATTACGTTTTCATTACATCATTGAAAAACATAAAGTTGTATAATATATTTTAGACATGAATTTTAATATTCAAAGATTTTATATAACTCTTCTTATATCTGAAGATTTATATTGTCTGGTAATTGGTCTTATGAGGTGGTAATTAATTTAGTTCGCTGATCAAAATTTAAATAGTTTTAAAATTGTTTTGAATTAAAATCAAACTGAAAATTTTAAAAATTAAATGATAATTAAATATTTTAACTTTGAATTTGAAAATACTCTGTATAAAATAATATTTTGAAATATTAGAATATCATTTGAAATTTTGAAATAATAGAATATTATTGGATATTTTGAAATATTATTTAGTATTATTTTTAAAATATTATTTTAGAAAAAAATGAATGGATTAAAACAGAAAACAGATAGAACAGTATTTTAAAAAAATAATCATTTCATTTGAATTTTATTAAAAATTTTAAAAGCAATTAAGAATAAGATTAAAAATTAGATATTTTAAACATAAAACAATTGAATATTAAATATAAAGTATTTGCAAAAAATTTTAAATACTAAAAATAAATTACATGTTTTTTTATAAAAAAATGCAAAATTTAAAAAACAAAATATAATATTTCATTTGAAAAAAACACAGTTTTAAAAACAATATAAAAGGCTAAATTAAACAAAAAAATAAAAAAAATAAATATTCCCATTAAAAACTAAATATACGTAAATTATTAATTGTCATAAATATGTTTAAAAAATTTAATATTAATTTGATTGCAATTTGAGATAATTTGTAGTTTCGCTGTTCCTTTCTGAATCCCTGGCCTTGATGTCTGTACCTGAGTTTCCCCACTCTCAATTATCGATCCCAGGTAACAGAATTCGTCCACCCATTCAATTCCGGCATTCAACTCGTTCCTTGCCGTAATGTATTTTGCTCCATTGAGATTCAGGATCTTCGTTTTCCAAATGTTGATTTTGAGTCCCATATTCGAGAACGCAGTGTTGAGACTCGTGAGATTTCTTTCGATGTATCCAAAGTCTTCGTCCAGTAAGCACAGGTCGTCTACATAAGCAAGCCTGTTCACGGTAAGCTCTTCCACATTGTAGTTCAGTTTCACACCGCCTGATAGTCCCTCTTTGATTGTGGTCTTAATTGAATGGTCAAAGACAAGATTGAATAATAGAGGTCCTAATACGCAACCTAATATGGACTCCTTTGTCCATTCTGAACTTATCCTTTCCTATGCTGCCGTGAAACCTTCATGAAACTTCATGATAATGCTCAGCATTCGATCATGAATTCCAATTCCTTGAAGACAGTCCCAGAGAACTTTCCTGGGTACACTGTCGAATGCCTTTTCAAGGTCGATAAATATAGCAAAAACATTTATATTCCGGTATCTGGCCTCTTCTTGTATCTTTCGTATGATACCTATTGCGTGTGCCGTGCTTCTTTTTGAACTGAAACCAAATTTCCAGTCGTCCATTATCCTTTCAAGATGTGGCATTAATCTATTTGCAGTGATTCGGGCCATGATCTTTCCTCCTACATCAAGTAGGAATATTCCTCTATAATTGTTTAGTTCCTCCTTGGACCCCTTTCCTTTGTATAGGATCACGATCTTCGCCGTTTTCCAAGCCTCCGGGAATTCTGCTCTTCCCTCCCACATGTCCACGAAACATTGCAGGATCTTTTCAGTTAACTGGAGACCGCCCCATTTATATAGCTCTGGAATGATACCGTTGTTTCCAGCAGTTGTACCGTTCTTCAGTTGCCAGTAGCGGTACTTACTTCTTCTATGTCCGGTGAGTAATCGATGTCTAGTGTTTGGATCTGTTCGATATCTTTCGCTCTTCTTGAATAGATGTGAGAAGTGTGTATGGGTGTGATGCCGCATACATTTGAGAGACTGCCCGTCTTCTCCGTAAACGAATTCAAGAACATGGTCAAAAAGAGAGTAATAGTAATATTGCAGAAAACAGGAAAAAATGCAAATGTGATGTTAATTTTGATAATTTCAAAATTCTGTGTAAACATTTTAACAGTTATTGGGATAAGAGTGTCATGTGAAGCATTCTTCATTAGGTCACGTTACTCTAAAATCAATGTTCAATCGGCAGTCTCAACCAGCTTATTGAGAATGTTCTGATTAGCATGATTTCATGCAATCGATTACATAATCATCATTTTTGTATTTATATACAAGTGAATTGATTATTAATTAGTGACCTGAAGATGACGGTAGATCAGTCGAAATATATTGTCTATAAATATTGTTTGATATGATGATATTGTTTTTAATCATTATTAAGAACATTTAGACAAGTCTCATCTGAATTTTTATTGCAATTACATTTACAGTCATTACAACTCTCAGAAGGTCTTTCATCGTGTGCCATCTTTCTAATTGGTTTTCTTATTTCTGTTTTTAATCATGATTATTCGACCAATTTTTCTAAGTTATTTTTTAAAATATTTAACCTCTAAAAAATATTAATTAAAAAATAATAATTTTTACCATTTCTCAATAAATCCAAAAATAATAAAAATATCATCAAATTATTAAAAATGCATTTAATTTAAATTCTACTACAAATTATTAAACTTAATTTTAATTTTGAAATCAAAAATATGAACTTATCAAATGATTATTTTAATTATGTTCGAATAGTCAATCCTTTAAATTTAATAAAAAAATACCAATTTCCATCTGGGTGGGAGAATCACCATTCTAAATTCAACATACTTAAATCAACATACAGCATCCATACATTTACACATTCCAACAATTTAAAATATTCCTCACAATCATATAATTAAATTAAATTAGAAAATAAATTTTTACAAATATTAATAAAATTTTTAATCGTATTTAAATTATTTTAAAAATACTGTTTTATCTGTTATCTATTTTGATTAACTCATTTTTCTATTAAAATAATATTTTAATTCAAAATAAATTTATAAAGAATGTTTTTAAATTCAAATCTAAAATACTTAATTAATTATAATTAATTTTTAAAATTTTGAATTTGATTTTAATTAAAAATAATCTTTTTTAACACTATTTAAATTTTGATCTGCGAACCAACAATTAATTACCTCCTCATATTAATAATTCTAATAAATCACTAATAATACTTAATTTTGAAATCTGTTTGTTTGTTGTTTATTTGCTACAATTCTTGCAAGAGATTTTTCAACTCATTCGAGTTGTTGACCAAAAATTGTTGAAAACTGAGATCGATTCACAGTTTAAATCCAGAAATTTGCCAAGTTCCATTGATTATGAAACATCATTTCAAATGTGTTTTTTACTGGCAAAAATTCTGTAAGTATTAAAAACATTTTAACCTTACGTTCATAAAACATTAAAATAGGGAAGTTAATTCATATTTGAAAATGCTAAATTATTGTGTTACAAATTTTCCCTGAAGTGAAATTATTTAGAAAAATAAGTAAAAAAATTTTACAAAAAAAACTTTTGAAAGAAAACGTTTTGAAATAGAAATGTAAAATGATAACTCGTTAATGCATTTTGTAATTGTATCCGTTAAAAGAAATATTTTTTATAATAATTCCATTATTTTTGTTTATAATCTATTGACTTTAATTCGTTGACAAAAATTATAAAGTTACTATTCTATTTAATTAAATAATAATAAACAAGTAATTATAAACAAAATTAAAAAAGTAATTAGAAATAATAATTGCACAATTTATTACATAATCAGCAATTTAAGATATATAAGCTTAACAGCTAGAACCAGAAATGTCAGATGATGACGAATATTCCGTCGAAATATATTGCATCAATAAAATATTTTATTTTAAAATGGCGTATTTTAATTTTTAAAATTAAAAAACAAAGTCTAAATTGACATGAATTATTCGATTAAATTTTTCGAAGACGGAATTATGTGGAATTTTTACCAGCAGAAAACACATTTGAAATGATGTTTCATAATCAATGGAACTTGGCAAATTTCTGGATTTAAACTATGAATCGATCTCAATTTTCAACAATTTTTGGTCAACAACTCGAATGAGTTGAAAAATCTCTTGCAAGAATTGTAGCAAATAAACAACAAACAAACAGAGTTAATGTAAGTGCGGTGAAGATAATTTTTTCAAATGTGAAATTTTGTTAAACTTATGCAAATCACATATAAATTTATTTTTCAAAATTATTATCAGCAAATTTAATAACAGATAACTCACATTAGTATCAGTGATACTATTGCAATAGTATCATGAACTATCATTAAAAATTTGTAATAATGATACTATTAGGATTAAAATAGTATCACTAAAACGTTATTGAAAAAAATGAGTAATGATACTATTATGTCTATTGATACTTTTAGGAGTTAACTGTTATTAACTTTTGTTTTTAATTTAGGAACTTCTTATTTATTTAAAACAAATATTTTAAAATACAATTTATTGGAGCCATTTTAATAATTTTTTATATCAAACTATTAATATTAATTTGTGTACATGGATAAGCGTAATTTATAAATTGATGGCTCTCAATAATCAATTAGACTTATCGATAACTGATAATAGATTAAAAATAAAAAGAACTATATAAGTGACAATAAATTCTTTCAAAATATTTTTCTAAATTATCTAAATTATGTAAAGAATAATAATTAGTTTAAAATTGCATTGAAATCTTTATCTAATTTGTATCAGGAATAATTAACTTTAGAAATTCGATGGATTTAAACTTGAGATTTTTATAGATAATTTGATGGATGATTTACATCATTTTAAAAACGAACTCCCGTATAATTTAAAAAATGATAACAACAGTTTAAGAGTCAGTTAATTTTCATATCACTGATAAATTGAAATTTATATAATTCAAAAATTTAAATAATTGGTAGAAAATTTTTCTTAAAGAATACAGTACTGGCAAAAGTCTGAGAACAAAGTACATAAATACCAAATTTATTGCTGCAAACATTGTACAAGCAAAACATTGATTAAAATATGACAGTAATTGATACAAAATATTAAAGCACTATTATACAAAGCTGTCTTTGTATGATTAATATTTAGTTGACCTGCCGTGTTCATCGAAACCTGTTGGATTCTGTTTGGCATTGAATCTGTTAGATTTTGGAAAAGTGCCTTTGTAACATCTAAACACTAGGCCGATTTTTTTGCATTTTGTAAGTCTTTCAAATTAGCGGGTCTTCTAATTGACACTTTTCTTTAATATGGACCAAAGATTCTCAATAGGATTAAGGTCTAGGCTGTTTCACAATCTTTGCCTGGTGGCATGGGACCCCATCAGTTTCAGTTTATTTTTCAAAACCTCTTTGTAAGTAGCGGCATTCATGATTGTTCCTGAAAGTACAAACCACAAAGGACCTCGGCCAAAAGCAGAAAATGCATCCCATACTGTTTCACAGTATATTTTTTATACAGTGTATTAAATTTTTGGCCAACTGGTCTCCTTACAAATGGTCAATAACTCTGAAACAATGAAAAACTAGATTCATCTGAAAATAATACTTTTCGTCATTCAGCTTGAGTTCAGTGGTCATATTTCTTACAAAATGCAATACGATCGGTTATATTCTTTTTACTCAAAAAGGGTTTTTTGTTATATTATAAGCATGAAGTTTAAATGTTATCTACAATCTTCATCTTATACTTCAGCGGCTTAACCGAATTTCAGGTAACTCTGCTTTGATTTCTAAAGTAGAGCAAAATGGATTCGCCACACACATTCTTCAAATCATACTAACATCTCTTCTTGTACTTTGTCGAGGTCTCTCACCTCTTTTTTTCGTTAAAACAGTCTCATTTTCAGCAATTTTTTTCAAATTATAGGACACTGCACATAAACTGCATCCAATCTTGGAAGTAATTTGTCGTATAGTATAACCTTCTTGCTTAAGCACTACCATCTGATCTTCAACACGCTTTAAATTGAAATAATTACACCAAGAAATATTTGAATTACGCACATGGCGTGCTAAATAATTTTTGATGCAATAAAACAAACAATTAGTCACAGTTAATTTATGTACATTGCAACGTTTCAATGCAAAATAAAAATAAACCTCTAAAAACTGTATATCTGGTTTCGTTCTAAGATTTTTGGCCAGTATTGTGAATTTCAGTTACAAAATTTGTATGGAAAGTTTAATTTTTAAAGTGAAATTTTTAAATGTAAAAGACACAGTTTAAAATTAAGATTTTAAAAAATTTTATTCTTTTTAATTTAAATAACATTATAGTTGAGGTGCTGGCCACCGGATCGAGCTGTGGCAACCAGCATCTCTTCAACGTGACGGTAGTCACTGCCCGGAGAGATCGGCGTGTTGATTCGATGGCAGCCGTGCACCGGACTGCACATCACTGCGTTTCGGGGCCATGACCATGATTGGTTCGTGCCCGATGGTCAACTCGACGAGTTCGAGTGAATCGTCTGTGTACCAATACCTCGAGTAAGGCATCGGTCGGTCCGGTCAGACCGTTTTCTTTCGTTTATCGATTTGTGAACTTAAATAATCCACAAAAACTAGATCAAGAACGGAATTAAGATCAAGATCGAATCGGTACAGGGGTGCCCCAATGACATAATTTAATTTCTTGGTCTGATAATCTCAATTTCTTTCAACATCAATAAATAGAGAATTCGACACAGTTATATTCAAAAATGCTTTTCCAAAATTCAAAAATGTGGATATTATAATATTATTAAAACAAATTTAATTTTTTTATTACAATGTTTTTTTGTTTTTGTTGATGGGCACTACAATAGTTATAACAAAATATTATTTGTCTAAATAAATTTTAATTATTTATTTTAAAATAAATTGATTAAATTTCAATCTAAAACTTGATATTGAAAAATAGTTTTCAATTTTTTTATCATTAAATAAAATAAGAATTTTTAGAGATAAATAAATTATATTTTTGAAAAATTAAAAAGCGTTTTGATGTTTAGAAAAGGGAAACGAAAATTATTGTGAATATTACAAAACAACAGAATGATTATTAAAATGATAGAGGAATAGGAAATATTTGTTTAAATTTTGTGTAAAATGAATTATATTTTTTCTTTTTCTTATGCTTAAAATTTTTAAATTATGAACAAGGAAAAGACGTTAATTATAGGTAAAGTAGGGGAGTAAATATTTAAATGTGATAAATAAGAGGAAGAGAAATGAAGAATATGGGATACGACACTGAGATAGGAAGAAAAGATATATCAGCATAAACATCCGTAATAATTATAATTTAACCTTTTCACATTAGGAAATTAGGAAGAGAATAAATGATTTTTATGTTTACAACTATTTGTTAGACTATGAATAACATAATTAAATTTAAATAAAATAGTAAATATTTTCTATGAAATTCGAGAGGACATATAAATACAATAGGTTGTCGCAAAAGTTTTGTCTTAAAGAAACAATTAATTGTACAATAATTGTATTACAATGTAATTTTAACTTTCAATCTGTTATTGAAGTAGTAATGGATGAAGATTATCCATATATTGAATCACCGCATCAATCAAATTACTCTCAGATGAAATCTGAAAATTTTAAATTGATGCTTCATGTTCCTAAGAAGAAATCTGTCACACAGATTTAAGTTAGGCGAGTAAGGTGACTGTTTGACCTATTCTAAACCACTTCTTTCAAGAAACTACTGAGTATTACGACCTGTGTGTGATGGTGTGTCACAGCTTTGTCCACGAAGGCCAAGAAAATTTAGCTACTCCATCCAAAAGGCATGTGGAAAAGAATTATCAAAAATATCGAAAAGAAAATCGTGCTGCAATCTGCTATTTCCACATTTGGATGTCAGAAAGCGTTAAACTGCTTCAAAACCCATTGGGTTCGGGATGCCATAAGTTCGAGATGTTTATCGATCCAATATTGTTGATGAGAGAACCGTCAATAAGATGGAAGATATATTTGTGAAGAGCAAATGTGACAAATACTTAAACCTGAAGTTCATTAGTACTAGCGTATTTTGAATAATACATATTATTCTGAACTGTTGTTAGGGTTTCTTTTCCTTTGTTGGATGAGCGAGGTTTTTGAAAAATTCCCCAAATTTCCCCACATTTTTGTTCATTTTACATAAAAATTCATCGTTTCACACCCCTGACTTAAAGTTCTAAAAAATATCATAACCCTAACCCACATGACATATCTTCATTTTGATGTGTCACAACCAATTAGCACTTTCAAATTATTCTCTTCTTTTAGAAAAGCTCAAGATATGAATTATAGAGACAGAGAAGCATAATTTTGATATCACTCCTTCAAGGATATCGGGGTATTTGCAGGTCCTTCACCTTGATAATTTTCCATCCCTGTAAGCAATTTTTCTCTGATACAAAGAATTCCAGAGGGCAAAAGGAATAAATCTCATAAATTCTAAGAGATATGGACCCCTTCTACAACATTGTTGATCCAAACATCGTTATTATAAAAACGGTAATTCAGCAACAGCCAAAACAGTCAGTATGATAATTGCTTACACATAATTCAAACATTTTGTGTTACCAAAGCTTTTTTAGAAAAAAACTTTGATTTCAATAATTTGAAGGATATTTTACTGAATTGATTATTTTGTGATTTCTGTTATTTCCTAATATTCTGATACAATATTTTTTATGTAATTGGACGTTATATTAGAAAATTCTGTAGGAGTGAATTTGCCAAATGAAACAATAAATATCATCCTTTTAGATCCAGATATTAGGAAATTATCAAAATTTTATTAAAAATAAAGGTATTTGAATTTAACTACAAGAAAACTATCAATGTTTCATTTACAGCGTGATGAATATTTTCCTATTGTATTTAATGTTTAGCATTTTACATAAAACACCTTCTGTTTTTAAATAAATACAATTTATCAAAATCAAGTGAGCTTTTCCCCTTTTGGTCCACACCAGGTTTCTGTCCTGGTTGAGCTCCTCCCACCCAAATGGAAGATTGATATTTCGAATCTTTCGAAACATATGATTATTCGGACAGTACGTTTTTGAAATTTACGTTTTGAAATATAAATAACAACTTTAAAATTAAATTAATATTTTTTAATTAATAAAAATATTATACTATTCTAAAAAAAACATTTTGAATCTATTTGAAAGTGATTTAAAATATTTTAATAGTGGATTCTAACGTAAAGATTTGTTTAATCATAAATTAGGTATTTAAAAAGAATTAAAATATTTTTAAAATAATTTTTAAATATTTTAGTAAGGAATTTAATTAATTTAATTAATTTACATTTGCTCAAATAATTAGAAGTTTAGAAATAGAATTTTAATTTATCGATCACGTATGATGTTTAACGACGAAAGTTTTGTTGAGTATTGTCCTGGAGGCAATTCGATTTGTGATATCAATAATTGGAAATCATATTAGAGGTCTTAATATACATAAAGAAGAGTTAATTTATCCACATAGAGAAAGAAACAAATCAAATATTATAATATTTTGATATAAAAAATAATTTTAAATTAACAAAAGAAATCTTTATGAATTAGTAGAATAGTAAACCTGAAAATAAAATATTTTTGAAACTATAAATAATTTCTTTCAGACTTAAAACAAGGCGAAATAGGATTAAATTTGCAAAGAAAAAAAAACATTATTATTATTTATACTTTATTTTCTTCATTTTGCTGAGATTTTTCTGTCATGATAAAGATTTAACTAAACTGAACAAAGTAGTTTGAATCATTCTTTGATATGTTTTGTTAAAATTGTCATTTTTTATTGTAACTCTCGTAGATTATTTCCTTAAACCAAATTTCTCTAACATTTGAAATGAAAAAAGATTTGACAAATATCTTAAATATTAACAATAAAAATTTTACTTAATAAATTTATTAAATTTATGAAAAACTAATTAGAGAATTTCTTTATATTTTAATTTAATTTCCTATAAATTGTAGACAAGTTCTATTGTGTTAAAATTGGTAATACTGAATAAAATACTGAAGAAAACTGAAATTTTTATTACTTAAAAAATAAATTTATGTTGAAATATGTTTAAATAAAAATATAAATAATTATATTTTAATATTTATATATAATTTAAGATTGTTATATATATATACAGGGGTGGCCATAAGTCGCTTTATCCAATTTTAATAATAATAAACACAAAATTCTAAATGATACAACTTTTATTTAATCAGCGTACAATAATAATTTCAAAACAAAAACTTGAAAACAATTAAATTTTATCTTCAAAGTGTTGTCCTTCAGATTTAATATACAACTGGATTCTTCTCTGAATAGAGTGACAGATTTGTCGGCACAAGTCTTTATCGTTGTTCAAGGCTGCAAATTCTGTAGTAATTCTTTCCTTTAACTCGGATATGGTTAGAACATTTTGTGAGTAAACGCGTTCCTTCAGGATACCCAACATTGAATAATCACAAGGTGTCAAGTCCAGTGATCGTGGAGGCCATTCAGTGGTTCCTCTCCGGCCGATCCACATCTCAAAAGTGCTATCCAAAAAATCGCGTACATTTCTACCATAATGAGGGGGAGCACCGTCTCGCATCCAAACGTCGTTATCTGTGTCAAACTGAGGTACGGTAAAATCACGCAGCATGTCGAGATATAGCTGAGAATTGACCGTTCCATCAAAGAAGTATGGACCCAGCACATCAGTTGAACATATTCCTCCCCACACACAAATTCCTGGAAAAAGATTGTTGGTCTCCCATACCAGATGAAGATTCTCAGTGGAATAGGCATTATGCAAATTAACGTGACCATTCAACTTAAATGAAGCTTAGTCGGTCCAAATTATTATGTCCCTGATGTCAATGTTCTCATGGAGTTGTTGCTGTAACCATTCACAAAATTCTATGCGCCAGTCATAATCGTCATCATTCATTTGATGGAGCAAACGAGGTCGCCAAACTCTCAACTCAATGTCCTTCATTATTCTACGTAAACTTGTGCGTGGTATATGCAACTACAAACTTGCACGAACTGCAGATGTTGATGGCGCATTCTGATAGAAAGTTCTAACATTTTCTTTATTTTAATCGGTATTCATATTGTTAGGGCGCCCACTTCTTTTCTTGTCGGTTACAGAGCCGGTCTCGTGAAACTTTTTAGCCAAAACATGCATTGATTGTCGTGATGGAGGAGCGTCATTAGGATACTCTTTTGCAAATGGTGCAGCTACAGCTCTTGAATTTCTATCATGCTTTATCCACTGCTTTACTATAAAAATTCGTTGCTGAAGTGTTAATTGTCGTGCCATGCCAATATTGCCAACAACAATGAACAAAATGAAATAATTTTAAAAATTTTTAAATAAATAATTATTAAAACAATTTTATCTGGTTTTTTTTATAAATCATTTAGAATTTTGTGTTTATTATTATTAAAACTGGGTAAAGCGACTTATGACCACCCCTGTATATATATATATATATATATATATATATATATATATATATGTGATTATTGTACATGTTTCGGAAGTTCTTTTCCATCATCAGCAATTATATCTTAGTTTTAAAGTTACTTTTTCATAAAGGTTTCAAATCGATAGTGAATGTTCCTTAATCTGGGTTTTGAGACGACGATTTGTTTCTCCAAAGTGCGAGTTTTTACTCCCATTACAATCAAATTTATAAACAAGATTATTTTGCTATTCACAAATCGTTTTCAATTTATTCGAGAGGAAGCGTTGAACTTTGGATGTTAATGAAACTATTTGCAAGCATATAAGTAGTGTCAAAGTTCTCTTTTTAAATGCTTCATATCCTTCAGAATTTAGTCTTTTGATTATTTGTTTGTGCTTTTCAAAGTTTTTTCTTAACCCGTGTTTGTATAAATGTTTGTAATAAAATGTCCGTCAATTATTCGGTATATTATCAAGCGTTTCATAAGTCGCAGATTTTATCAAATCCTTCAGTTTCATTGATTGGACATTTCCGAATTATAAGACGTTAGTTTAAATTTAAGTTTCGCCAAAATAGTTTATTATTTTTAATTTGAAAATTTAAAAGAAATAAATTAAAAAACTAAAATGTAGAGTAAAAATATGATAAAATAAATACTTATTTAAAATATGCTTACAGTAATAACAATTGATATATTTTAATAAAATTTATGAAATAAGTTTGAATAAATTTTAAAATAAATAATTACACTACTCTACATCAATTTTTTTTCTCGTACGGCAATAGGCTACTTCTATGTTGTTTTTGATGCTGATTTCAAATATACTAGCCATTTTCCTCCATCACGTCCAGATTTTTAGATTAGTCACAGTTCAAGTTTCATTAGCTTTTTGAAAACTCCATAGACCTCAAATATATTCAGGATGTCTATGGAAATCCTGACTGCAATTAAAAAAGCACTTTCATATCTATGGTTTTATAATGACAACAATAAATAATAATTAATATTAAGAATCGATTTAAGTATATGTTAGTTAGTTAGTTATTATTATTACTATGATTACTATTGTATTGCAGGGAAATCTGAATATTTTATTTTTTTATTCCTAGGAAGTGTCGCAAAGAAGACGATGTTTAAATGATCCTAACCACTTCTGCTATATTTGTGGAGAATATGTATTTACTGATATGAAGATGCAGATTACCCCACTCATCAAAGAGCGGTACTACAAG